>JAOXNR010053452.1:0-14211 GCA_028571225.1 Parsonsia alboflavescens
TTATTAATTGGTTTTATTTAAACTGAGATTCAATTCCTTGTGGGTTCGACCCTACTTGCCCTAACTACATTAGTTTTTGTAGATAGGTTTAATTTGTTCGTGTTACGACGACGGTCACCCTTTCCAGTAGGGACCTTTCCTGTATTTTTTATTTTTATTCTTATTTTTATTTTTTTTTTGCTTGTCTTAAGTCTTGTGTGCACTTACAACCCTTTCTCTTTTGTTTTAACAGCAATGAGGACCACCTCCTAGTTCTAAAATCCACTCCTCCACGAGCTCCTGCTAGTGGAGTTAGGGACAACGACGGTGCCTCTTCTACTGCTGTAACTGCTAGTACTACTGCAACCTCTCTTGCTCCCGTAACTCAGGCCCACATTCCTATTTCCCAACCTCGGGGAAAACAGGTCACCGTGGCTGACAGAACCCGGACAGCTTTGAAGCGAAGTGTTGAGGTCGCTGCTTTGAGGGCCTCCAAATGGCCTGTTAAGACCTCTATCTCCTCTTTCTCCCCCTTCTTCTCAATCTGCTACTTCTAAGAAGGGGGCTCTGAGCTCCTTTAGAAAGGGGAAGGCTCTGACAACCTTAAGGTCAATGCCGGAGTTCCATGGCTGTGCGACCGAGGAGGTTGCCAACATGTTGAAGAGTCTAGGGACTGCTACTGAGGAGACGGCGAGGAGGGTCCCCAACCTTGGAGTCCTCAGACTCTCTTTTCCAATGGCCACACTCTCAATCATTCTTGATGGGGTGCGCATCGCTGTTTGACCTAGAAATATCCCATCAATTCACTGACAAGGAGCTTGCCAAGGTCACCACCTTCCTCCATACTGCAATAAGTCTTCTCAACTTTCTTTATTTTTGTAGCTAATTTGTTTCAACTTATCTTTAGTATTGACCTCATTTTTCCTAGATTGCAAAATCATGTCTTTCTTGGCGAGCAACTAAGGAGATTAGACGAAAGAGACAAGAAGGATTAAGAGTTCTCCACCCTGATCACTGAACTAAAAGATGAGAAGGCCCAGCTAGCAAAGGAGGTCGCTGAGCTCACAGCCGTTGCTGAGAAGGCTAATGCCTACTCTACTGAATTGTTCAACTTTCTGCAAGAGTGCAAAAAGGAAATTGCAGAGGCTAAAGCTGAGAATCAGACCATATCCTCAGCTCTTGGAGACGCTAACCAAAAGAATGAGCAACAACTCAAGCTCAGTGGCCAGTAGAGGGAGCTCATCCTTGAGCTTGATGCTCGTTTTTGGGATTTCCAATCCCTTGGTGATGAAGAGAGCAACCAATCCTTATTTAAGCTCGAGGGAGTGTCGACCCTCCGAGATTACGTGGAGGCCATCCTTCGCCCTCAGCTCTATGGGCTCTATGTGGAGGTGGTTGACAAACTCTGGGAGCTCAATGGGGACTTGAAGATAGACCATGAGGTCCATGAGGGGTTATATCACCCAAATGCTGCTAGTCCCCTTCCTTGGGTGAAGGAAGATCTTGCGGCAACTTCTCAGGAGGAGGTGGTTGTAGCTGAAGTCCTTGCCAAGGTCCACCAACCTAGTGAGGGCCTTTCCATAGAGGTGAAAGAGCTGATGGAGGCTCCTGCTGAGGTGGAGGTCACAATGAAAGAGGTCTTGGATATTCCTCCCAAGGCCTATGCACGCCCAGAAGGTACGACTATGCCCAGTTGTGGAGATTTGATTACTCAATACTTTTCTCATCTCTTGCATAATGTTTTAAAGAGGTACTGGACCTTTTCTGAGCTACTCGCATATTCTTAGCTAGACCTTCATTCTGACAATATTGTCAGCTTCCTTGCAGGTCCCTCATGCGCCGCTGGCCCAAAAGTAACTCCAAATGATGACGATGATGATGATGAGCCCCTCATTCACCGGCAGCAGAGAAATAACATGGGGAAAACCTTGTAATAGAATAGGATTTCCTACTACTTTTCTCTATATCAGCAACACTGAATATTCAGCCTTTTTCCTTTCTATTTTATTGAATCGAATGTTTTCTTCAGAGGTCTGCTTGTGGCCTCTTATTTTATAACAGCTTGACTTTTCCCAAATATCTTGTCTTTGCTTTAGCACTGTGAATTTGCATAATGAATTGAACTAATTTTGAGACTAGGGCAAGCAAGATGAAATAAGATCTCAATAAGCACTAAAAAACTTATCTTTTATTCATGCCTTGCTCAAACTAAGCTGAAGAGGTTGCTGAGGTCACCTCGCTGATCAGCGAGCTCCTTTCAAACAATTTCTCGAGCTGTATAACAAGTTTACGTGGTTTGAGAAGTTCTTAGAAGCCTTAGGCATAGAATTTCTTTAGATGGCAAAGATTCCAAGGTCTTAGGAGTTGTCTTCCTTCGAGATCAGCAAGCTTATAGCTCCCTACTTTGTGGACTTCTTGGACAATGTACGGTCCATCCCAACTTTCTTGTAGCTTGGCCAGTTGTCCTTGTTTCCCAACGTCTGACCTTTTGAAGACCATTTCTCCAACTGTGAAATGTTTTTCTTACACTTTTTTGTTGAAAAAATTTGCGACTTGAATTTTGTACCTTCTGTCAGCTTCCATACCTTTGTTTCTGACCTCCTTGAGGAGCTCAAGGTCTACCCTTCTCTCCCCCTTGTTTAAGATTGAATCATATTAGGTGAGTCGTATTGCCTCTACACCATCGCATAGACTGAATGGTGTTTCTCCATTAGCTTTCCTAGGTGTGGTTCTGTATGCCCACAGGATGCTTGGAATTTCCTTTGTCTAGGAAGGTTTGTGACTTTTCTTCTTGAGCTCGGTGAGTCTTCTCTTGAAACCTTCCAAAATGGTTCTGTTTGTGACTTCAGCTAGTCCATTTGTCTGGGGATGAGCTACAGAGGCCAACCTTTGTACCATATTCGAGTTTTCACAGAAAGCGTTGTGGGGTTCACCAATGAATTGCCGTCCATTGTCCAAGATGATAGCTCGGGGAATCCCAGATCTGCTTACGATGTTCCACCATACAAAGGACTAGACTTTTGGCAATGAAATTATTGCCATTGGCTCAGCTTCAACCCATCTAGTGAAGTACTCTACAACAACAATTAAGAATTGGACACCCCCCATTCCTTATGGGAAAGGTCCTAAGACGTCGATACCTCAGATATCATTAGGCACTGATGTGTTGATAGATTGATATCTTGTTGGTGGCACATGTGACTTGTTTCCAAGTAACTAGCAGTTGGTGCACTTCTGTATGATCCTTTCAATGTCTGAAACCAATGAAGGCCAATAGTATCCCGTCCTCAGTATTTTCTTTGCGACGGTTTTTGCTTCTATGTGTGACCCACATATTCTACTATGTACCTCTTCAATGACATACTATCCCTCTCCCTTGCTTAGACATTTTAGCAACAACAAAATGTATGACCTTCTGTACATCTTGTCGTCTCCAATCGGGACATAGCGAGGTGCCCATCTCCGCACTTGGCGAGCTTCTTTGGGATCTTGTGGGAGGTCGCCATGTTTGAGGAATTTGTAGATTGGATATCTCCAGTCTACCTGATCCTCTATAACCTAGTTTCCTTCTAGGTTTATGCTGCGAGAGTGCAATTGCTCCTCTACAAATTCAGTTTTTCTCCTGTTCATCTCTCAGTAGACTTTAGATAGTGCTTCTGCTTCTTTATTTTGCTCGATGAGGAAATACTCAAGTTTTGATGCTATATCCCTTACTCTTTTGAGATATTTAATCATGTTCTCCTCTCCAGCTTCGTATTCTCCAGCGACTTAGCTAACTATAACTTGTGAGTCAGTTTTGACGTGCAATTTTTGCACTTTCAGAGTTCTTATAAGTCTTAGACCTACTAAGAGAGCTTCATATTCGGATTCATTATTTGAGGTTGGGAAGTTGTACTTCACAGAGTAAGGGATTCTCACTCCGTTAAAGGTGATCAGTACAATTCCCGCACCTGAATTTTCCTTTTCCATGGAGCCATCTGTGTGCATGGTCCAAATACTATTTTCACAAGAGCTTGTGAGCTCCAATGGAGCTTTTGTGCATTCTTCTACAAAGTCTGAGAGAGCTTGAGCTTTGATTGCTTTCCGTCGCTCAAATTCAATTTGATATATTGAGAGGTCGAGAGGCCACTTCATTGTTCTGCCCTATAGCTCGAGTTTCACCAAAGCTTGTTTTAGTGGTAAATTGGTTAGCACTCTTATCGAGTAAGCTTCAAAGTATGGCTTTAGCTTCCTTGAGGTAATAGTAATGAGGTACAAAAATTTTTCATGGTCTGAATATCTAACTTCAGGACCTCTGAGCAAACAGCTTACATAATAAATGGGAAAACTCTAAACTTGACCTATCTACAAGTAACACCGAGCTGGTTGCCTTGTCTGTTGCTGTTAGGTACATCAAAATTGCCTCCCCTGACCTCGAAGAGACAAGCTGCTTGGGCTTTCCCAAGAAGTCTTTTAATTTTTCAAAAGATCTTTGACAATCTTCAATCCACTGAAAGTCTTTCGGCTTCTTTATGACAGCGTAGAATTTTTCTCCCTTATCAGCCATTTTTCAATGAAGCGCCCCAATGCCACCATCTTTTCCGTCAGACTTTGGACCTCTTTAAAGTTTCTGGGACTCTCCATGTCTGACAGTGCTTTTATTTTATCGGGGTTGGCATCAATGCCAGGTTCTAATATCATGAAGCCTAGGAATTTTTCCACCGAGACCTCGAAGGTACACTTCTCTAGGTTGAGCTTCATATGGGCACCTTCAACTTCTAGAAAGTCTTCTTGATATCTTCATTGAAGTCCTCTGAGGTCTCGGACTTCATTACAATGCCATCCACGTAGACTTCGATATTTCTTCTGAGCTGGTTCTTAAATACCTTGTGCATGGCTCTCTGAAATTCTGCCCTGTGTTTTTCAAGCCAAATGGCATTTCAGTGTAGCAATAGAAACCGACCTCGATGATGAAAGAGGTCTTTTCCATGTCCTCTATTGCCAATTGAATTTGGTGGCACCCTTTGTAGGTGTCTAGGAAACACAACCATTGGTGTCCAGCTGATGAGTCAACCCTTTGATCTATGCTCGGGAGTTGATAATAATCCCTCTAACAATATTTGTTTAGTGTGGCGAAATCCACACACATCTTCCACGTCCCTTCTTTTATCGGCACAACCACCGGGTTGGCCAGCCATTCTGAGTACACCACTTCTTTTAAGATTCTTGGACTTCTCGAGCTATGACCTCGTTTCACTCTGGGGCAAGGGTCCTTCTCTTTTGTTTTATTGGCTTGACCCTTAGTTTGAGGCTGACCTTGTGCACTGTAATCTTTTCATCTACCCCCTCGAGGTCACCAAGCAAAGACCTTCAAGTATTGTTGTATGGAGTCAACGAGCTTCCCTTTAATTTTGGAGGGCAAAAGTTTGCCTATCTTTATCCCTTTCTCAGGGAATTCTGGTTGAGGAATACCTTTTCTCCTCTACTGGCCACCTGAATTCTGAATTCTGAATTCCCCTTTAGGAGGTCGATGAAATCTTCCTACTCGAGCTCCGTAGAGCCCTCTATATTACCCTCAACGAGGTACTCTGCAACGAGCTGCTTATCTCCTTCTAGGATGACCCAGTTTCCTCCAATTTGGATCTTCATGCAGTAGTTCAGAAAGGACATTTCACCATTCAAGTCCATGACCCCCTTCTTCCCAGGATTACGTTATAGGTTTCGGAAGCATCAACCACCAACTAATCCATGACCTCGGCAACCCCCCTGCCATACACATTAATTGTAGCTGGAACATAGAATCCCATCCGCATAGCTCGTGCTTCCATTGATGTTGGTGAGGGCAGTGTCGGACTTTATCAACAAGCTCCTATCTATCCCCATTTGGTCAAATGCCTTTTTGTACAAGACATTTACTGTGCTCCCAGTGTCGACCAATATTTTGTGTACCAGGAAAACTCCAATCTGGAATGACACTGTCAGGGATTCTGAATCTTCCCCTCGAGCTCATTTTTACCTCCTTTCTATGGAGTTTATCTCACCGACCGAGGGTCGCTAGTTGTAAGCAGCTATTAGAGGCAGATTTGCGGGGCTGGTGTTCCTCTCTAGGAACTCGTGCAAGTGGCCTTCCCTTACCAACCTCTCAATCTCGCGTTTGAGGTAGAAGCAGTCCTCCGTGAGAAGGCCATGGTCTTTATGGTAGTGGCAAAATTTTGCCAAATCTCTTTTGGCCATGGTAGTTTTGAGAGGTCTTGGTGGCTTAAGGAGACCTTTCTTCTCCATTACCACTAATATTTCTGCTCATGATTCTGAGAGAGGAGTTGTCACTAGGTCGGGAATGGTCTTTCTCTTCTTATCTGAGGTCCCTCCCTTCGAGTGAGAGTCCTTCCTGACACTTTTTGAGGTCTGAGGGCTTTTTGGGCTCCTTTTTTTGTCTTTCTCCACGGTTGAGGCAAAACTAGGAATCTTCTTCTAAACTGCTGTCTCTTTAGTCTTTATCAATTTTTCAAGGAGTTTTTGAAGCTCCTTTATGGTTTTTACTAGCTCTTCTACCAGTCTAAGGGCTATATACCCTCCTTGCAATCCTTGCTTGAAGGCAGTGATGTAGATGGCATCATTATTTTGCTCAATCTCTACTACTTCATCATTGAAGCCATTGTAGTAGCTTCTCGTGCTCACACCAAACTTTTGTATGATGTTGAACAGGTCATTGATATCTTTTTCACATCTCTTACTACTCTGATAATTTTTTAAAAACAGATTCTTTAGCCGAGTCTAGCTCGAGATACTTTCTTCTGAAATCGATTTGAACCAGGATTGTGCTTTCTTGGTCAGCGTACACCGGAAAGCTCGGCATTTGACATGGTCGAGGTATTAAAAAATCTCCATATTCGTCTATGTGTTGTAGTGGCTGCCCTATGCCGTCATACTTTGCCTCTACTTGTGGTGCTTTGAATCCTGGTAGCATCCAAGCAGTCCTGATGCTATGGACCAAAGGAGAAGGTTCCGATAGGTCCACACTACTCTGTATCTCTTGATTTCTAGTTCTCTCCTGATTGGCTGGGAGAGTCGCCCTCCTTAGTGGATTCAGGGCTATCCCTCAAGCATCGTTGCCTGTCTTTTCGATCAAGATTCGTCAAGGGTGTATTCTTTCTCCAAGAGGAGAGCGAGCTCCACTGCTCTTCAGGATTGGTCTCCTGTCTCTGATCTCGTGATATAGTGACTCAATTGAACCTGTCTCGTAGGTCATAACCCCTTCCATTCTTTAGGGTTTCTCTAGGGTCGGTCACAGGTGCGACTTGCCCGCCCCACGACCTTCCCTGTGCTCAACCTTCTTCGTTCGGTCGGAAGTCTTTCCTTGTGTCTGAAGGTTTTGCATGATCAGGCTGCATGCGGTCCCCTTGATCTTGAGGTGGCTGCATCTCCCTCTGAGAAGGTACAGGAGTGCACCCTATTGACATGTAATCTCCTCTACCAAAGAGTCCCTATAGAGCAGCCACCATGCTTTCTAGGAGGTCTCTCGGGATGGTCATTTGACTTCACCTAGTTCTTTGTGGTCTGGTGTTACCTCCATTGTTGATCTGGTCGGGTTGTCTCCTTCCAGATCTTTCTTGCTTAGGTAAAGGGTTCACCTGGATCCTCCGGGATGGTCCAGACCGCGTTGGACTTGGTTGCTCCTGTTGATTAACCAGCCTCGGATTGTTATTGTCATTCTCTATTGGGGGCTGGTCTTCTGGCACTACTTTTCCAATGCACAGTTGTGTTCCACTGGGAGATCTGTAGCGTTGTGGTGGCTGAATGCGGCTTGGTGTGATTGAGTCATCACCATTCTTGTTTATTTTTTGTATAAGGAAGTAAGCTAGGCTTTTAGAATGCTCTTACACTTCCCAAAGACGGCTCCAAAAGTGATGGAGCACTGAAGTAGCCTCCGGGTCACCTCAAATGGCACTGACGTCAGTGTTCACAACCGGAGAAGAAAGGCAGTAGGTCACCGGAATGGGTTGTCGCATAGGGGAAGAGCTTCAATGCCTAAGTCAGTATTCTGGGAGAGTAATCTTGTCTAATTAACTCCAAAGACATTGTCCTTGTCCGTAGACTGATTATAATTTGATGATATATTAAGATAAAGAAAGTTACCTCTTTGATTAACGCTCTTCTATTATGTGATAGCAGGCAATTAGGATAAATGTGAGGTCATATCATATCCCGCCAATTGCTCCTAGAATCGTGGAGTTTCAATCGGTTTGGATATCTTGCCATTCACGTCTTTGTCAAGAGATACGAGCTCGCTAACCGACCTTTAGACCAACTTTGCAACATGCCCATGGACATCGAAGGTCTCGACTATCTATTCTGGGAGGTCGCACAGAGTGATCGTAGGCTCATGGGGGATGTTAGGAGTCACACACAATTGGTCGTGAAATTGAAGATTTATAAGACGGATTGGAGCTTACCGGGTCAAAAGGTCGTGTTCTAGTGAAACTTCTCCTGAGCATATTTTGGAGGTCGGTGGTAGTAGGTCGCTACCCACCTTTCCTTGTTGACTTTGTGAGTCTGACTTTCAGGTATTGAGGGTTGGGACCTTGAGCCCATTTGGGTTGACTTTATCCAAGTCGTGCCTATTTAGGTTGACTTGCCCAGGTCATGACCGTTTCTCCCATCAATAATATTTAGCATTATACAAAATTAACTTAAATCTTGAAAATTGTGATTAGTTTAACCTCATTTTTTCTTTTGAACCAGAGTCCCTATCCACAAGCCTCCCAAAATGAGTTGGGCTAATAATTATCCTAGTAGGTCAATGCAATATAGGGGAGGCGGCAAAATCGGCCCAGTACAACTATTGCCGCTCCGCCTAATCCAGCTTGATGTAAGGGGAGCTAGCACATGCCTGTAATTAGCAATTTAATTTGGTGATATTATCTAATTTAAAAATGAAAGTGATCATTGATAAGGTATTTACAACGACAGTAAGCAGCTAGCTAGACCCAATCAATTGAGGGGCCAAGCCAGGGCCGTCGAAGGGCAAGACACCTCAGGCATTGTGGATCTACCTGGGAAGTGCCACGTCCAGCCATATCCTTGGCATCCCTGCACAGTAGATGATGCAGGGATGGGAAGTAATCATACGCCCACAACTAATTAAAGATAAGATTAAAAAAAATTAAAATTAGCATTTAGAGATTCTAATGAAGATCATTGATATAGGAATGCAAATAATAATATTAAAACTTACTAGCAACAACCAAAAATTGCAGTACAAGTGTATCTTCCTGATGTTGTCCTCTCCGATGGCCTCCCAATAGAAGTGCATTGTCATACTCCACCCAATTGTTCCCAAGGGAAACGACTCTACAGCCTCCAAATCGTCTAACATCCTCCATACATAAAACGAGATGGATGCAAATGCCTCTTGGGTGAGTATCCAGTGATCTATGATGATGCCATATGCCAGTTTGAAGGCATCAGCAACTAACATCTCTCACACTACCATGGCCTACCAGCTTGTCAAGACCGCATCCAGAGTAATTGGATCGATCCCCATCAATCAAGCGACGGTAGAGGTGGCTGTCACTGGGCTCTCAATAATGTGCCGGTCTACTCTCTCACAATGTAGACCAGTGAGGAGAGCGTACTCCTGGAGGCTTATCAATGTAAGTGGCCCCCAATGAAGAACCACATCTCGTAGGCCCGCACACCTTTCAAAGTGACCTCCCATCTCAGGATATGCAAAGCAGCCTTGGAGTAGTAGGCTCCATGATAATGGAGAAGATCCACCATGTATTCGAAGGGGCTCGTACACCAACACTCTAATGCCTCTTGGCTCCGTAGCAGGCCAATTGTATGGCTGATGGTAATATACTTAACGTATGCGCTAAGTGTGTTCCCGATAGGCACAACGGGATCAGGTCGGAGCTGAAAGGTACGACGGGTGGAGTCCATATCTTTACAGTAAAGGAACAAAGGAAACAGTTGATTAGAAAAATTATCGTTCAATTAAATTCGTTTTTTTTAGAATTACAATAAATAAATTATGCTTCAAAATACTCGTTGTAAATAGGTTAAAAAATATTTTCATATATATTAATTAGAAAAATTGTATTGAGAAAAAAAGAGAAAAAAAAAAGTTATTGCATCTAGTTTTATTTAAAATTTAAAGAATAATTTTTTGGATAGCACCTATCTTTTATTTATTAGTTCAACAAATTTGAAAATCTTTACATAAATGGGTGTTGCTTAATTTAAATAAATGAAGCTACAAACGAATAAAAGGATTTTTAATATAATTAATTATAATGTATTTATTTATAAAGAAACATTAACTATAAATTATAACGCTGAAAATATTAATTATTACTTTCTAGTTAATTAATAATAATAATATTATTATTATTTGGAACTTGGTTATGGTATTTCGGAACACAACCAAAACTATTCGAGACACACTCTAAGATTGCGGGACATAGCTAATACCATTTCGAGACACAGCCAATATGATTTTCAAACAAACTGAAACAATTTCGAGGCACAATGAACAATTTCACAACACACATTGAAGAATTTCGAGACATAGCCGATACCATTTTTAGATACAACCGATATCATTTTGAGACAAACTGAAAAAATTTCGAGACACACCCAAACATTTTCGGAACTTAGATTTTTGATTCAGAACCCATCATTTTCAACCCAAGTTAATAATCTCAAATATACACAACACAACACAGTTTAATTCATGCTTTCAACAATTACAAAATCGAAGTTAAAAAACACATGCTTTCGGTACATTTCATACTTTTAAATCAAAATCATACTTTCAAAAAATAAAAATATAATGTCAATATACTATAAATCATGCTTCGCATTTTGCCAACTAACAAAGCTTAACATTCTAACATATTCGATACAAAATCAAAATTCAAATGTGACAACCTACAAAGAATATTGTGTCGATGATGACGAGATGATTGGCAGGAAGAGGAGTTGGGACCGGTGATCGGTGTTTCTCTTACACCGTCAATGAGTGTGTCGAAGAAGGAAAGGGAGCTTCAGTCAAAGAAGTGAACAAAAAGAATGAGTTGGTAATGGTGTTCGTGGAAGAAGGGAAAAATTCAGTAATGACAGTGGAAGAAGGGAGAAAATTGATGAAGAAGGAGGGGGGTTGCAGGAGTTGGGTCTCGAAAATGGGAAGGAGAAAGGTTTTGATCCCCTTAGTATCGATTTGAGTAATAAGGCATGAAGGGTAATGACATAATTTTTCATTTATAGATACTTTTTATCGGTAGAAAATATTAAAAATTCAATTAGGATATAGCATGAAAATAAAGTTATGCAAATGAATAGAAATGAAATGTTTTAAAAAATTAGATAAAATTAGAATATCCATTTCAATTCAATTATATTTAGAAATTTCTTTCCGCTTGGTCTTGCTTTTCTCATCGCTGCTTCCTCTCTTCTTCTTCTTACTTTTCTTCTCCTCCTTTTCTTCTTTTTCTTCGAAGATTTCTTTTATTTCTTTCCGGTGGATGCTGTTGCGGTTGCGTCGTCCGTTGTTTTCTGGTGGGCAATTTTTAAAAAATCTTTTTTTTGTGGTCGTTTTTTTGGTTCAGAAGGTTTTTTCTGTTGTTTTCTGGTGGGTACTTTTATTTTTCCTTTTTCTTTCACTTTTATTTTTTAATTTTGATTGTGTTCGTTTTTTTTTGTTTCGGAAGTTTTTTTTTTTTCCTTTTCACTGCATGTTTTTGTTTAGATCTAGCGGCAGAGTCGGAGGAGAGGAGGAGAAAGATTCTGGAAGCTCAAAGAACTGCTGCTGCGGCTAGGATGAATTCTGCTTTGGTTGACAATGGTGATGATGGAGGTAGCGACGGTGCCAGAAGAGACTCCAGCGGAGAATGGCGGTGGTGAAAATGCTGAAGCATTCAATTTCTCGGATCTTTATTTCAAAGTTTCATCGAAAAAGGGTTCTGGTAGTTTTAAAAATAAGTGGGTCATGCTTTATGTTCTTAAAAATGTATTTGAAGCCCAAGCCTCAGAAGATGCGGATGAGACTCCGGGAAGCCGAAGAAGCCAGAAAAAGAAAGAATCTCTCTCCGTGATATGCAATAAGTCTGGTTTCGAAATTTGGGTCTGGAGTTAGAAAAGTGATGGCGATGGTGCACAGCATCACAGAGAAAGTAGCAGTGAGAGCATAAACATATGGATGCTGGAAGGTATGGGTAAAGGTTTTTGTTTTTTTTTTTGAAAAAAAAAAAAGGGATTTTGTACTCTGTTTTTTTTTTTGGAAAACATTCTTATGATAATTTTCTGGCTTTGGATTTTGTTTCTAAAGGAGTTGATGAGTTTAACTGCATTCTGTCTGTTTAAGATTAGTAGTTTTTTTTTTTTTTTTTTTTGCCTTTCTACTGAATTTTCAATAAAAGCCACACATTTTCTTTGATCATATAGTAACCTAGATGTATGAATCGCACGTTGTAACGATACGGGATATTGATTCACCATTCTGTCAGAGTTGTTTGGATCAGCCTTTCTGCTCAAAGAGAAGTGTGGACTCATTTAGCAAAAAGTAGAAATTAGATTTTGAAGAATTCTCAATATTCAACGAGAGCAACAACAGTTTCCATGATCTTGTTGGGGATGATGAACTGTTCTGTGGAAGCAAGCATAGGAAAGAGTCTATTTGGAATGGTAATCCTTTCCTGTAAATTTCCTGCATCAAGTCTCTCGTTATATAAAATTCTTATTTGCAGAAGTCATTAACCTAATCTCTCCTCGCTTCACCAGTTTCTACATTTCATGATGAGAATGAAGCCGTATGAGCTATCTCCAACAAGTCCGAGGGCTTTCATATTGAGTAACATTTTTAGGGGTCAAACGTGTTGCTGAAGTTTGGATTAAGGTTGTGCATGTATGGTATTCAAACTAGATGTGGCTTGTACCTATTTCTGTTAATAGAGCATCTGCACACCATACGAGTTAGCAATTGAAAATGCCACCTGTTTTTATTCTTTAGTTGTTGTACATTTTGCAGTATAAATTTTTAATGATGAAGAATTTTCTTTCCTTTTTCTTTTTTTGCTTAATGCTGCTGGATCGATATTCATTTCATCCTAACTTTACTAGACAATATCTATTGTTGTTCAACAAGGGCATGGGGTTGTGGAACTGCAGGACAGTGCTAATGATGCTAGATCATATAATGTGTATCTCAAGACTACGCCTGCTTCTTGGTAAGGATCAAGAAAATTAAAATCCATGGATCCTAAAAGGTGGCAATTGCCCTCTTAAATCGAGCTACATAAGGAACTTTTTAAAGGTGGTGAACTTTGGATTTGGCCTGACCTTGTGTGAATGAGACCTTTAAACTCAGGATTTGGTTTATGATTTGACCTTGTGTGCACCGGGCCTTTGGACTTAGGATTTGGCCAACTTTGCAGAAAATCAACATATTCTTTTATGTGCTTAAGAAAGAAAGTTAATGACTTTGCAAGCTCTCCCTTCCTTATGGTAATTAATAAAAATTTGACTAATAATCTTACACTTATATAATCTTAAAAATGAAAAGTTTAACTAATTCTATTAGACTAATAATTTTAATAAGTTTTCCTTGTTAATCGCTTTCTTGTTTTCTAATTCCTTGATTTCGGAAAACAATATGCATTCATTATAGTCATGAGTCAAAAAAAAAAACAAATATAGGCATGACTCTGATATCAAATGAAAATTTTAAAGAAACCAAAATAGAAAGCAATAAACAAAGAGACAACTCAAATCGGGAAAAATCTTTGTTGTCAAATAATCATCAATCTAAATCCACTATCCTTTTTTAAGAAGATTACAACTACTAATTCCTTCTATTCGAATCTATCAATTACCTTGGATCACCCTTCTGTAGGTGATCAAAGACTTTGAATTTCTATCAATTATTGCAATAAACCTTGTGTTTTTCTCCCTAGAGTTACAAAACAATAAGAACCTGTTCTTATACATCACAGCTAAGTCCCAAGTCCTAAGAACCACTAAGCTCTATTTCTAAAGCAATAGACTGATCAGGTAGGGGAAATGTAGAATCTTTTGAATCTTGATTGCTAGTTTGGTGAATCGGGAGGACAAAACAGAGGTTTAGCCGGTAACATCAAACCCTCAAGATCACCTTCCGACATTTCGAGAACTTCTCTCCTGGATGGACGGTCTGTTGGTATCCACTGAACACACCACAATGCTACCAATATGATTTTTCTCACAATGTCCTTCTCT
>JAOXNR010053453.1:0-14211 GCA_028571225.1 Parsonsia alboflavescens
CTGTGGGACGATACTCTTTTGATCACTTTATTACTTGTTAACGATACGTATACTTGCGTGTGCAATTTGGCTAACAAGCAACCCTAGGCAAGAAATAGAACCTTATAGTATAAAAGAAGTATTTAGCAGATTAAAAAATAAAGAAAAAGAAATCATATTAATAGATTTAAAAACAGAAATAAAACAAATTAGAGAAGAGATAAAAGAATTAAAAGAAAACGATAAAATACAATCTGAAAAAATTAATACACTTACTGAAGAAATTTTGAAATTAAAATTTGACCCTAATAGCCTAAATTAGAAGAGATGGATGAAGCAGTAACTTCAACAAAAAAATACATAAACACAATTAGATGTACAACCTTTCAGAAATGGTATGTACCAATAACAATAAAAATTGGAGATTTTTCTATAACCGTTACAGCTTTATTAGACTCATGAGCTGATCAAAATTGCATACAAGAAAGTTTAATACCCACTAAGTATTATGAAAAAACATTTACAAGACTTTACTCTGCATCAGGAACTAAATTGAATATAAATTATAAATTATCAAAAGCTCATATTTGTAATAAGCAATATTGTTTTACAAACTCTTTTATATTAGTAAAAGATTTGAATGAAGAAATTATACAAGAAACACCTTTTATTACTCAGATTTATCCATTTGAAGTAGATCAAATAGGAGTTCATACCAAAATAGGAAGAACCAGAGTTACCTTTCCTTTTCTTAGGAAACCTAAATGCAAAACAATAGAAAATATAGAACTAAAAACCAAACAGATTAACTTTTTAAAAGAAGAAGTTAAATACAAAAGGATTGAACTAAAATTACAACAAAATGACATTAAAAAAAGAATCTCAGAATTTGAACAAAAAATTAGAAAAGAAGTCTGTTCAGATATCCCAATAGCCTTTCGGAATAGGAAATCACATGAAGTAGAATTACCTTATATAGAAGGATTTGATGAAAAGAATATACCCACAAAAGCTAGACTTATACAGATGAATAAGGAATTAATTGAAATTTGCAAAAAAGAAATACAAGATTTGCTTTCTAAACAAATTATTAGAGAATCTAGATCCCCTTGGAGCTGTTCAGCTTTCTATGTCAACAATAATGCTTAAAAAGAAAGAGGAGCACCAAGATTAGTAATAAATTACAAACCTTTGAATAAAGTATTAAAATGGATTAGATATCCTATCCCTAACAAGAGAGATTTGTTAAAAAAAACAATTAGATATGTTATTTACAATAAATTTGATATGAAATCAGGGTTTTGGCAGATTAAAATATCTGAAAAAGATAAGTATAAAACATCATATAATGTCCCATTTGGACAATATGAATGGAATGTTATGCCATTTGGACTTAAGAATGCCCCATCAGAATTTCAGAAGGTCATGAATGATATCTTTAACCCCTACATTAGCTTTACAATAGTTTACATCGATGATATATTAGTATTTAGTGAATCTCTAGAACAACATTTTAAGCATTTGAACTTTTTTCTTGACATCATCAAGAAAAATGGGATGGTGGTAAGTGCTAGCAAATGGAAATTATTTCAAATAAGGATTAGATTTCTAGGTCATGATTTGGATAAAGGGCTATATAAGCCTATCACTAGATCCATAGAATTTGCAGATAAGTTTCCAAATGAGATTAGAGATAAACCCAGTTGCAGAGATTTTTAAGATGTCTCAACTATTTAGCAGATTTCATTCCCAATTTGAAATTCATTTGTAAACCACTCTACAATCAACTAAAAAAGAATCCAGTTACTTGGGATTCAGAACAGACCTAAACTGTTCAACATTTGAAGCAACTTGTCAAAAAACTCCTTCATCTTAGTTTTCTTAAATTAAAACTAAATTGTCATATTAACATCAAACATTTTGATATTATTAATCTATTGATGTTTTCAGGATTCAAGCCTGAAGTTGATACCCCTTCATTGGTAGAGTCAACAAGTAGACTTGTAGAAATAGATAATATTAGGATATTTTCAAGATTCAAGCCTGAAGTTGATATCCCTTCATTGGTGGAGTGAACAAGTAGACTTGTACAAATTAGTATCATAGGAAATTTTTCTAACAACTTAATTTTTGCAGGAACTCTCAAGATGGCAAAGCAAAAAGAAATAATTCTTGGTCCTTACCAGAATTTGATCTTTGCTCTACTCATCAATGCCTAATTGATAATCTTTGGAATTTTAACGACAGCTCTCAATTCTCAGATGTCCTTAGGCTCTTGCAGGACATTTGGTTTTTCTTTCCTCTTCTCTAGATCAATTAGAAAAACAAGAATTAGATAAAAAAGAAAATGCTAAATTTGTGAGAGAAGAAGAGAAAAATCGGAGAGAATGGAGAAAATTCCCAGAAAAATTATATGAAGTAAAAGATGTAATCTATGACTATTTACTAAAAACAAAAGTTGAAGAACAAATAGCAATTCAAAAACTGTTTTGAGAATTTGTAACTTTACAATATCCTTCTCTAATATTAGCCACCTTTAGAATTCTCTCTTTCAGCGGAGAACCCGAGTCTAGAGTTATTGGCTATTCAATTGTCAAAATTAGCATTAATTTCAAGTACTAGAAGACTCAAGAATTTGATGGACTAGTACTCTCTATCCCAAAACTTTTGGAATATGGATTCATTTCTCGAATTACTATTCCAAAACAAAGATTTGAAAAAATAATTGGACATAGAGCAGTGGATTGGGTAATCCATCAAGGAATGTTGAAAGGATGGGAAGCTCATGGTTATGTGAATATAAAAATTTTCTCTATTCCTCCCAGCTTCTTTCTTTCTCACCCAGAAGATGCTAAAACCGTATTTCTAATACAGCACATGAGATATATGAAGCCAGTATTTACCAATACACATGAAGGAATTTATTTGTTTCCAAAAATGTTTCATTCTATCCAGAAGCAATTAGAATTCTACAGAGCAGCAATAGTCACTCATCAATCAGACCTTTGGACTGACAATCTGGCCTATTGTGATAAAAATGTTAAAATCTACATCCCATTTTGGAGAAGACTCACTATCCCGTTCTTTGACATCATAAAAGAAGATCAATCTTCCATGGATTATCTAACACCCGTATCAGCAGTCACTAGAACCATTGTTCTCAGGGACAAATATGATGGGGAAAGAGATCATCAAGGAGTTCATACCAAAATAGGAAGAACCAGAGTTACCAAATTTAAATTTTTTGAAAAATCGATCGATTCAACATTAGATCATCCGGTTAATCGGTTTATTGGTTCAAAAGGCCAATCCATTTTGAGTTTTCATTTAGAGAACGGTTTTTATAAAAAAACGATTCAATGTCTTCTTTTGAATCGATTCATGATAAATTGAAGATTTGATCGATCCGATTGGTCTGTTCGATCTAATCTAAAAACAATGCTTTTTTTTACCTAAATTGATGTCTGTCTGTTATGGGTCACGTACGTATTCCTGGCAAACTTTCTGCGTTTCACTTGTCTGTTTCGTTACTTTTGGAAATGGATCTTAATTGAGGTTCCTAAACTGAAAAAAAAAAATGATTGAGGAGTCCAATGTGGAATCTGACCATGAAATCTAATCAAACCCGACAAAGGAAAGGAAAAAGCTAACTTTTCTAGAATAGGATAATCTTTTCCATCTAAAAATCTATTCTAGAAACATATGTTATGACTTTTAAGAAAAATTAAAATTTTACTAATGATAATTTTTATTTTGTTTAGATATTTAATTATTTTTAAATTTGACTTCCTCTGCCATCCACTTAATGATAACTTTTGTTGATTAGTTCAATTGCGTTCATGACCAAAAATGGTGAACTTTTTTGCAAGCAAATGGTGGGTTTGTTTTTCTTAGAAATCTCCATATGTTCCTTGATTTGAAATTAATAAAATTAGGTAATGCACGGTCATTTTACAGAAAAATTAATTTAATAAATATTTGTGATATACTATAATATCATTATGATTAAAATTATGAAGATTTGTTATAATTATTTTTTATAATATTTTAAATAAATTATTTGAAAAATAAATTGATAGATAGAAATGTGAAGAGTTTTTTTTTTAAAAAAAAAATAATAATATAAGGATCAATTATACAATTTTTTTTTCCTCCTCAGCCCGAAGTCTCTATTCGAACCTTTGGTCTCCAGTCTCGTCATTTTACTCACTTGCTGTTTTCAAAGGGATCCAATTATACATGTATTGAATATTTATTAAATTAATAATATTATTATTCATTATATCTTATAAGGGTATGGCTAATATTTCTATATGAAAAAGATTTTTAATTTTTAAAAAAATTATTCATGTGACACTCACTAGCTGTCATGTTGTAAAAATTAAAGTAATATTTTTTTCCCTAAAATGTCCTTAGTTATGATTTTAATCAAACTAACAACACTAATTAGAGAAAAAAAAGAGATAAGGATAATATAGTAAAAATCCGATAAAATACCTAATAAACTAACAATAATAATTTATATTCAATGATAAGAGAAGTTAGTTCAAATAATGATAAATATTACGGAGAAGTGAAACGACGTCGTTTCACTAATGGTGCACATAAACGGGTGCACATAATAGAATTCATATATATATATATATATATATATATATATATTAAAATAGATTTTACATATGATTGTTGACTAGACTAATTTTTATTATTAGAAAATTAAAATAAAATCAAAATCAAAATCATAAACCAATCAAGAAAATCCAAAAGCAAATAATCAAGAGCATGTGATCCTTCCACCTTAAATGCTGTCAAAGCAAAAATATTTTTCTTGATAATCTTTCATGTTTGCCAACCTCTGAAATTCACACATAAAACAAATACAACTGCAGTATGCACTTATGTTAGGTTAAACTTAGGTAGTATTGCATTGACGAAAGAAGCACCACAAGATTGTGCCGATACACGTGCATCGCATGGGGCACTAAAGATTTACTATTATCTTATTTAAAAAAAAAAAAAACTAATAAAACAATATCGGTTGACGCAAGGTAAAGGCTCCTTTCGAAACGATTAATATTCCATAACGATAACACTTTAATAATAATAATATATTTAATAAAGAAAAATGTAAAATAAATAATTTAGTATATAAAAAGCATTTTAAAAAAAATAAGTGTTAATAATAAAGAAGAAATAAGTTATAAATATAAGGTAGTATATATTTTAACTTTATATTTTTATTGATTGGTCGAACCTATATTTGTGGATTAAAAAGCACTACGAAAGAAATTATTCCCCCATCACTAAATATAAATCTTTTTTTTTATAACTAATTATAAGTTATTATTGTTAGTTAATTAGTTATTTGAAGGTATTTTTTTTTAATATTATCTCTCTAATGATACTCATGAAATAATATTTATATTTTAAAAGAAGGATTAGAAGATATTTTAGATAAAAAAATAATAATAATAATAAAGAAAAAAAAAAGAAAAACAAAGTTACCTTAATTTTTAGGGTCAGTGACTAGTATTTAGAGGGAGGGGCGTGTCTGAAAAATTGGTTATCAGCCCTGAATTTGGGAGAGACGTCAGAATTTTTATTTCTTCGGACAATGATGATAAATCCAAGAACAAGGGCTACTAGAAGAAATTAGAATATCTCCGTCCTTTTGAAATTAACGTTGGGATGGATTGAATTTTAGTCACAGAAACGAAAAAAGAAAATGATGCTCTGTCTTCCTTTTGTTTCAAATTGACCATTTCAGGGTTGGGATGGTTTTCTCTTATTCCATGATTGACTTTAGAGTTTAGGGGCATGGATGAGAGGAGACCTCTTTGCTTTTCACACTGTTTTGAGAATCAAATCTACCTCTTTATTGTCTTCCATTTGCACCTCAAGGGCTATAATTAGTAGTGGGGTAAGAATATATACTCCATTTTGAATGATGATAGATGATTTGGGAATATTAAATCATAATTTGAGGTTGTGTCACGATCATTTCCAATTGACAAAAAGTATCCACATACAAAGGATAAATAAAGAATAAATTTTATAAATTAGCTTTTACATATTCATAAAATAATAATAAGATATATCGGTGTTAATATCTTATTTAATAATGAGATATATCCATTTTGTATCTTTAGGGACATCATAATCGGTGGAGTAACGAGCTCGTAAATTATAGATTTAAAATTTGAATCTCACCAACCCCCTCCTAAATAAACAGAATATAAATATAAGTCACTAACAACAATGATTTATAATTGATAATTAAAAAAATATTATGTAAAGTGACTTATATTTAGTGATAGAAGACGTATCCTTTTCAAAATCTATTTATATAAGTCCAAGTTTATTAAAAGAAATACGGTAGCTAAAGAGAAATAAATTTAAGAATGTATTGTCATGCATTTGGAGAAGCTTTATTGAATAATAAAGTCCATAAAAGAATTAAAGTTGATATAATAAGATTATAATTACCAAGCAACCAAGCTTAATCTACTTTACAATTTTGACAAGTTCACATTTACATGCCGGTTCTGTATGCCATATAAACCAAAAAATTTATATAATAGAACAAAAAAAAAAAAAAAAAAAAAAGAAAAGAAAAAAGGCCACCGCTCCAAGACATTCTCGAGTCGTCCTCACGACCCCCAGGTCTCATGCAAACTGTCATCAGCCTATTGCCGAATATTTCTGGATGTGTGGGGTCCACTCGAACGAGAGCGTTTAGCCTTTGAGCGTTAACCACCGCAGCCGCCGCCCAAAAATTCTTTTTTTTTTTTGGCTTCGCGAAAGAAAACCGAAAATCGCCGGTGAACCGCTGTACCGAAACTCTATTAAACCGGAGGACGAGCAGAATCGGATTGGACCAGCACGGTTTCGTCGGCACTTTTCGGTTCCAAACACTTGAAGGATGGCAATTTAACGGCTGTTTTCACACTCTTTGACGTTGAACCCTCGCCCTTATCCTCCCCCGTTATTCTCGGCGACCTTATTGACAGTGCTCTGGAAAAGAATGGCTGCGCTTTTGAAAACAACCAGCGGTCTGATTTTGCTGCCTGGTCTAACCGCTCAATTCTACTGAAAGACCTTCCACCTTTGTTACTCCCTTCGTTAAAACCGGTTCTGTATCCTCTCCTCGAACTCGGATCTCCCTGCAAACCGGTAACAGAACTCTTGGTGCGATTCAGTAAAGCCCGGCTCATCATTTCCTGCCGAATCCCTTCCGGCAATCTCAAAGTAAACCTGTCCACGTTTTCCCCTGGCTGAACCAATCCCGTTTGAGCTACTGAATGCCCAGTAGAATGCGACCTGAACCTACCCAAACCAAATGATCGGCCTCTGCTTACAGATTCCGTTCTTGGAGGCCGGTTCAGAAAATTAAAACTCAGATTCCTGTTTACTTGAGGTTTATTCTCTTCGATTTGTTCTCGGTTTTGCTCCTCGGACACTTGGATTGTAACGTCGTCATTTGCAGACGTAGGTTCGGTGCTGTTTTCCTGGGCTTCTTGATTCGTTTCCGGCAGATGATGGGAAGGATCGTCGGGTTGTGGAGTGAGATTTGCCCGACAAACGGGGCAAGTCACGTGAGACTCGAGCCAGGCGTCTATGCAATTGGGATGAAAAACGTGATCACATTTGGGAATTAAACGGATGGTTTCGTCATCTTCGAATTCGTTTAGACAAACTGCACACTCTAAAGTTCCTTTTCCGATTTTGTGTTCTTTAACCTCTGCATAAGAGAAGGTCGGAAACGTCTCGATCACGGAAGCTTCAAGTCCACGAGACCCAGCGTTCCCCCGTCTTCCGTTCATAGACAAAGCATTCCGGACGGTAGTCCCGGAGTTGTCCGAGCAGTGGCGGATGTAAATAGAGAAGAAGCCCATGAAAAACAGAGCTGCAACCAAAACAACTATGATAATAGCCATGGACGGACTAAAATTCGCATACGGAAGCCCATTATTATTATTGTTGTTGTTGTTGTCCGAATTTGACTGAGCTCTGACTGCCGGAACAGCCGGAGACAATACAAGAACGACTAGAAACAGCAAGAATGAAAGAGGGATATCTCTGTTTTCAGAAACTTTTCGTCTTGAAGTTTTTATGGGACTCTTCATTTTGAATTTTGCCAAAGACTGATCAGAGAAAGAAATTAAAAATATTGAGTAAGGCTGGGGAGGTTTCCGCCGGGAACGGCTGATTGAGGATTTAAAGAAATGAGCTGTGGATGAGATGGCGGTTTATATATTCCGATGAGGAAGAATTGGATGGAGCCGCCGTTAGGAAAGGAAGGACTTTGTTTTGTTGAATTGACTAAGTGAGCAGCTTCTGATAATTTTCCTAGCTTTGCATCCTTACTTCTTTGGTCATATAAGGATGGCCAGTCACGTCAGCTAATTAAATTAATTTATCCTTTGATTTATTTAACTTTAATTTAATACTAACATTTTACCCAACTCTTAGTTAAATTATAAACATAATCAAATTTACTAAAAGTATATTATAAAGTTTATAAAGATTTCGTTTATAAAAAGTAATCCCTCCGCTTTTATTAGGGTGAGATTTTTTTATTTCAAAATAAATGACATGTTGTATTTCGAAGGAGCATTGAATAATTTTTTTAAAAAATAATATCCCTATTTATTTCTCTTTGGAGGTAGTAATATTACTTTCATTCTCAATTAGTATAGGTTTTAAATTATTTAATATGAAGGGTATTTTACTAAAAAGAATTTAATATTGATTAAAACAATCCTATCCTTCATACGAAAATTTGTTTGTATTTTTAAATATTTTATATATTAACATGTGATTGAAATATTTATAATAAATCATATATAAAATTCTTTTATTAACTATTTCTTTTACTTATTATAAGTATCCTATCAATTTTTTTCTAGTTTGCACACAACAACATCCCACCAAAAATAATAATAATAAAATCAAGAAGAACCTCTTCCCCTTTTTCTTTTTATTCACAATGAAAAGAGAAAGAAGAGTGAAATTTATAATTTTTCTCATTAAATAAACTTTTTTAAATTATTAATTTATTAGTGTTCTTGGTAAAAAAATTTTAATAAAGTAAATAAATGAATAAGAAGATAAATAAATGAATTAAAAATTTATTAATTGCCACGTTTTTAAATACTCAATTAAGTGAGTTGTTATAAGTGTTTTATTTTATTCATATATAATAATTAATAAGTCTTAGGAAACAACTTTAGAAAATCTTATTTTTTATTTAAACTTGCTTTTCAAGAAATTTATATCAAGTATTCATATTAAAAAAATATACTCTCTCCGTCATTATTTTTAAGTCATCAATTGTCATTTTATCAAAAAAAATAAAAAGGTATTTTTTCCCCTCCTAAAATGCCCTCTGTTTATGATTCTAATAAACCTAATCACAATGATTAGGGAAAAGAGAAAGACATGGATAATATAGTAAAAAATCATGAAAAATATCTAGTAAACTATCAACAATAACTTATATTTAGTAATAAGGAAGGTTAGTTCAAATAACTTATAAATAGTGATGGAGGAGTAATACTTTCTCCATTCGTAATTAAATGTTCCTATTTGTCAAGTGTATTTCTTAATTTTTTATTAATTCAAAATAAGACATTTAATTTTGGATTGAGAAATGATTATTTTTATGAATTAGTATCCGGGTTTGTTTGCTCGCACCTCAAAATTCATCTAATCAAGAAGGGTATTGGTGGGATGCACTCTCGTCACTACACTCATTGGGATGTCTCCGAAAGAACTGATTTAAAAAAGCCTTAAAGCTTGTTCTCTCTATTTAAAAAATATATCATTTAAGGATTTTTTACCAGAATTAAGGTAATCATAACATTACCCATTTGAAACAAGTTTGTCCCTCTTTAATTTACTTTGAATTGCATCCCCAAATCCTCTTTCCTCCTTTATTTTCTTTTTCCTTCTCTCATTTATTTGATCGGTTAGTTTAAAAATTGGAATGTGTAGTATAGGTAATTGTATTGGAAAAAATATTAAAAGGAAGTTTGACAAAGCAAAGTCATACTTTTTATTTTGAATTAAGTAATCGACAATTATTTTGAAACAAGATTCTCTTCCTTAAATTACGTTCTTTTTTAAATGGATTGAGTATACAAAATTTTAAAATTAGCCACTCTTTAGTGTTACCATTGACAGATTTAGAATAAAATTTTTATGGGAGTAGAAATATAAATAACTTAATTTTAGGAAATAAATTCCAAATCAATGTTTACCTATATAATACCTATATTTTTACAAAATTTTAGTGGGGGCAAATGGAGGTAGATCCGTCACCATTGTTTACTTTTCAAAGTTTCTCTCCCAAGTTCTTAGGTGGCTGCTGATGACAAACCTAGCTTACCACTCCGTTCTCCTTATTTTTAATTCACTTATATATTAGAATCATAAATTAAAATATTAAAAAAATATATTACGTTAATTTTAATAAAATGACGACTAGTGATTTGTAAATAAGAATGAATGGAATATTTTGCATTAAATTAAATTAAGCATTAACAAACTGTGCATCTTATAATTTGTACTTGGATTATTCTTGTATTTTTATTTTCTTATTTAGTTATTTCCAAGAAAATTAAAATATAAATATAAATCTGATTAAAATCCTTTTCCTCTCATGCCCATAACTTATATGACTTCTGTTCCCTTTGTTTCAATCATCAATGTAGGTAGGTACCATTAAATTATACACTGTGGGTTGTGTGATTTAGGTTGGGACCAGAATTTGAACTTTAAAAGATCGAATAAAAAATAAGGGTAGACTTTTAACGTATGGTTAGTTTTTTTGTGTTAAGATTTATTCATTATCAATGTAGTGGTGGCATATTGCTAGTGATTTTAAAGGGAAAAGCAAATTTTTTTCTTTTTTTTTTTTGGGTGTCCGAGTCAATTTGCGCCCTCCTTAATATTTTGCTAGCACCTTTAACTCATCAAGGTTAGAGTATAAAGAAAGATTGATTGGAATTCATAACTTGCATTATGCAGGATTCATCTTTAAACTACCCAACTACACCTTGAATGAAAAGCATATCATCTCTTGCAAACCCAATGAAAAGGGTGAGAAGAATCACACATTAAAGATACTATTAAGAATCTACTCATTTCTAATGTTCTTTTTTTTAAAAAAAAATAAAGGGTCAAATTATTGATTCAAGTAAAATACAAATTTAAATAAATTTTTTTATACATTAAATAATAAAAATAGAAATTTAATAGCTTATAGTTTGACAGGTTGAAAAAAAATTGGGTCGACTTGGGATAATTTTTGTGTTAGTCAAAACTAGTATGAGGATCTAAAAAGTTTTGGGAAAAAAATTTATTAGGGACTTAAGATGAAAGACAAAAAAAGTTTAGGAATCTATAAAGTTAAAAAGAAAATTAGGGACCAAAAAGTATTTTAAAAAATTTATTAAAAACCTAACATGAAAAGTCAAAATGTTTCGAGATGAAAAATAAGATTTTACCGAAAAAATCAAATTTTCATTAAAGAAGAGTTTATCTTAAATTGTTATATTTGGTGTTGACCTTTTCAAAGTCCTTATATTGCTGGGACTCCGGTCCGGAGGTTGAGACTGCCATTGTATTTACTATTTTGCATCAAATTAAATTAAACATTGTACTATACACTTTATATATTGTACCTGCATTATTCTTCTATTTTTAGTTTCTTGTCAGTTATTTCCATGAAAATTAAAAATTAAAAATAAAAAATAAAAAATAAAACCTTGTCTTTTCTGGCCCACAGTATCATACAACTTCATTGCCTCATCAATTACTTTCAAACATTTTCTCACCCATTTTATCTCTTCCATTTTTTTCTTCATTTTGTTGCTTATAATCATTAACAAAACCCATTCTCATTCATTGGTGCATTTGGATGATTTTCTTCGTAAGAATTGTATCATGGAAAAAACCTTTATAATTCTAGAATAGTTGACTTCAAAGTCTTTTTTTAAAAAAATAGTGAATTCCATCAAATAAGAGTCTCATATACTCTCCACTATAGACCATATTAACATTGTAAATCGAGAGACGTGTTTCAGTAAAATTTGAAGAAAGCCTTATCCATTTACCATTACACATAACGAGTCAATTTCTGAGGTTGACATGCAATAAAAGTTTATATAAGTATAGACATTTCTACACTCTTGGTGAACATGTATCCTTATTTGACGTGCAATAAAATTTTATATAAGAATAGACCTTTCTACATTGTGGAAACAAAAGAACCATCAATGTTTATAGGTACTATTATTAAATTTACACTATGGGTTGTATGATTTAGGTTGGGTTCAGAATTTGAACTTCGAAAGATTGTATCAAAAAAATATCGGAAGACTTTTAATGTTTCCAATGAAGTTCAAATATTATATATGGAGTGCACGGTTAAGTATTTAATAATTAAAATAATTTATGTTAATTGTCTTTTTTTAGAAAAAGTAAAATAAAATCTAATCATATTCTTAAGGTTTAGTTTATAAAATATATTATAAAAAATTATTTTTTAAAAAGATTTTTTTTTTTTAAAAAAAAAGACAATTCATGAGTTAAAAATATCTTTTATAGAAAGAGTGTGAGAAGAATTGCCATGAAACAATTGTTAAGGATTGCCTTTGATTTTAATTTAAATTATTAAATTATTTTTGTAATTATTATAATTAATAATGAGACCATGCGTAAGTGCAATATCAATGCTTTAAATTAATTAAAGCATTAGTTAAAAAGGGTGTTTGTAGAATTTTAAATTAAAAATAGTTTTTATCTTTGGAAAATCAACATTGATATCAGATATTTTAAAATAAAAATAAAAATATTTAATTTTATAAATAAAGAATATGTTTTATTTTGATCCCGAAAATATAAAATGTTTGTGTCCGCGATAGTCACTCCAAAAATTGAAGTGTCCTCGAAGAGACATATTTGACCAATTTTAAATCTAACTATTGACATCCCGAAGAATATTTCATGGGCAATTTTTCTCACACTCCTCTTATAAGATAATTTTTAATATTATGTTGAACCTCGACTTTATCAAATTTAAATTAAATTTAACCTTTTATACAGTATAATTAAAATAGTTGAGTACTTGTCTAAGTCTCATTTATACCTCAACAATTATTAAAGGTTACGTGTGTTTCCGATATATTTAGATATAAATCTTATTACAATTATTATTTATAGAATTTAAGCATGATCTTAAAGACAAAATACGTAGAACTATTTATGAATCTCTATATACAATTATACATGAAAACTAATTTTCCAATACGTAACCCCCGAAATAGATTCTGTAACTTTTTAATTTGAAAAATACAGCGGACCTTATCTGCTTTTTACTTTTTATCTTACTTTGGGGGGAATCAACTGTTCTCAAGGATATGGAGCATGACAATGAAGGGTGTGTATATATATATATATATATATATATATATATATATATATACGGTTTTGCTAAGGTGCGCTCCAACCGTTACTGTAACGGAATTTTTGCTACAGTGCTCATGCAGCCAACTAAGCGGAGCAAAAATTCCGTTACGGTAACGGTTGGAGCGTGCATTAAGGCGCACTCCTGAGCGTACCTTAGCAAATCCATATATATATATATATATATTACGTAATGCTATGAAATGCTAGAGAACACTTCCAGTTAAGTGTCTAACGATCAAAATTTAAGAAAAAAATAAATTCTTTTATAAAAAGTTAATTTTGTAGATATTTTTTATAAACTAAACCTTAAAAGAATAGATTAAATACTAGGCGTACTTGATTAAATTTTATTTTTTTTAAAAGATAGTTAACCGTTAACTTTAACCATTAGAGACTTAATTGGAGAACTCCAAAAGGTGCTCTCTGTTGGACTCTCTAACGGTCAAAGTTAATCGTTAAACTTTTGTTTTTTTTTATATAATAAATTTGATCCAGTATCTCTAATTTTAGTTTATCCTTTTATGGTATAATATATAAAATATTTTTACAAAATATATTTTTTTTATTGAAGATTATATATTTTTTTCAAATATTGATAGTTAATTTTAACCGTTCAAGACTTTTCAATATACTCTATAGTATTATCCTATATATATATAGTATTATACTTTTCAACAGGATCTTATTTACTGCTTTATGCTTTTACCTTGCTTCCTTTCTTAAGTATCTTCCCTTTCCCCTTTACTTTTTCGGGCCACA
>JAOXNR010053454.1:0-14210 GCA_028571225.1 Parsonsia alboflavescens
ATATATAAATACATATATATATATATATATATATATATATATATATATATATAACTAGCGGTGTTCTAGTTAGGCTTTTGCACGCAACTCGATTGAAGATCGAGTCAAACTCACGACCTGTATTATACAGGTTTCATCACTGAACCACTCGACAACATCCGAGTTAACCTAATTTAATTAAATGTATAATTTTTTTTAGGCGATGTGAATTCATGTTTCAAATGAAATGGTTAAAGATATGAGTGTACAAAAATATATAAAAAATAACACTTGTAAATAATAATAATAATAAAAAATCTAATAAAATTTTTAAATTAAAATTTATCTTCTAATAATTTCAATGTCAACAATATATAAAAGAACATGATAATGATCTTATTTCAAAATTATTGTACAATTCATTTATGCATATTTGAATTAATCCATATTAACCTTTAAACGTAGTATTGCCTCCAACGACATAATTTAGTGACAAATTTAAAGTGAGTTGGTGTAACCAGTTTCGACCTTCTATGTAATGTATGTCTATTGATTTATATCCTCCATTAGCCTAAGACACTTCATATGTAAAAATTGATTTGTTGTATGTAACGGTTTAAGAATATGTCTTTTTTAAATTTCATTTAAACATATCTCTCTATTTAAATCTTTCATGTGACTTAAGACATGTCAAATGCAAGAGTCAATCTATTGTGTGCAATAGTTTAAGAGCAAGTTTTAAATTCCATTGAAACTTATCTCTCATCTTTAGGACGTACCAAATGTAGAAGTTAATTTGTTATATGTCATGGTTTAAGAGTAGGTACTCTTTTAAGTGTGGGTTTTGATGCTCAATTTTTTTTTCCCTTTCTCTTTTCCAATCTTTATCATTTGTTCCAAGGCCGGAAGGAACCAGTAGCTAGTACAATACTACAACTGCTTAGAAAGAACAGTCTGGAAAAACAAAGGGTAGTCATCAATATTAAAGAAGACTCAAGTACCAAAAGATTCCGTTGCTCTCTATCCCTACGCCTCTCCTCCCACCACGCTCACCCACCTTCCGCCTCTTGTCAGCGGCGGCCCCTACCAAACCCAAACCAGAAATCTCCACTCCTCCCAATATATGTTGTAAGTACTTCACGGGTAGGAGGTGTCTTTCTTTGACAACATCTAGGAAGACGAGGGAATCATTCACTATTACATATTAATATTATTAAATCTGGTCAATTTGTAGTCCATTGAAATCAACTTTTTGGATTATAATTTTTTTAAAGTTAGTTAGTACTACACACCTCACTGTGAACCCAAGCCACCAAATTCATTTCTTTTCCAAAAAGTTTGCCAGGTGGCTTTAGAATATTTAGGAAAAACTTTTCTGTCTTTAGAGTATTGCATTTAAGATATTCAGGTTTCATCCCCCAAAAAAATAAATAAATGACCCCATTTCTTCTTCCCGCAGGAGAAATTATATGTAGATGTGTAAAATACTCAACCCTTGAGAATATTAGCGAATTTCAAATTCAAAATCTTTTGTTTTCAAATTCATCACTTTATCTATTGAGATGTCCTTGAAAAGACATGCTTGAAATTGAGAAATCACCTTTTTGTGAGTGGAGTTAAAAAGTAAATCTTCAATTTAGTTTCATTTAGATACATCTTGTGAGTTACCTTTTCTACTTAAAAAAATAGTTAATCCCGCCAACAAGGTCACGTAAAGATTATAAATTAAGGGATGTGTCTCTATAAAACTTTAAAAAAATCTATCCTTTAATCACTGTATGCAACGAGTCACAAGAATCAAACCCGTACACTATATACAAAAGCATGACTAACATCATATTAATTCTGATCAAGTTTATCATCCAACTATCTCTCTCGAGACTACTTTTTCTACTAAACTTTAAGGATGGGGTGGTAGGACACGTACGTTGGGTTGGGTTTCACCTATTATAGGCTTAGTTAATATTATATTAAAATTTTCTGTCTAAGGTTACATGACATACTGTTTCATAACTTCGTGAATTTTATTTATTTTTTCTTTTTTGTAAATGATTGCTTTTCACAATAATATACTCTATGAGTTCAGAATTGAATGTCTTATTTTAATTTGTATAAATTTTAAGAAAATTATTAGATTTAGTTCATTTTACCCTTAACAACATGATTTTCTTAATTAATTTAGAAAATAAGACATTTATTTCTGTACAACTTAAAATTGGAATGTGAATATTTAATTTCGAATAGAAGATGTATATGTTTTTGAGATTATTTTAGGTATTCAAACTTGATATGAACTATACACTTTCACATGTGTTGCAACTTTTGATATTAATCATTCTCTCTTTTTGGATAAGTACTAATTCGGCCTTAAATTATTTAATTTGAAGGGTTTCATTGTTTACCATTGAATACCATATCTTGATTTATAAAAAATTTAGCAGTTTATTTAACTCTAACAAAATCATTTTATCATCTAATAAAGTTAGAAACATTCAAACGTAAATGGAGTTGTATTAAACTTAAATATAAATGGTGTAATGGGCACTACAACTCAAATTATGGAGCATTTCGATTAAGTCTTTAATAATTAACTAATGATTAACTATTTTTAGAAAAATTAAAATAAATTTAATCAAGTATCCTTATAATGATTTTTTTTTAAAAAATAAATTATATAAAAGACTTTATTTTTTCTTTTTATCAAAAAAGGATAACTGAATACCATCAATTGAACATTAGAGACTTAAAATGAGTACTTCATAATTTGAGTTTTGATGCCTACTACAGCATTTCCCTAAACTTAATTTTCTTAATTTTATCTTTTGTAAACTAAAATATATTTGTCTCTTCGGAGATATCCAATAGGTGGAGTGGCGGTTTTGTGGACCACTAAAATATATGTTATGTCTGCTTTATTTAAAACCAAATATAGGATTAGCCAGTTAACTTACACGCAATAATGCGATTTTATTTTAGCAACAAGACATCATATAACTGATGCGATGTTTATTTCCAGGAAAAGTTCTTATCAATTCCAACACATTAATTTTAATTTGAATTTAGATGAATTTATTTATACTAAATATAAAAAGAAGTATATTTTTTAATTACTGAATAATAAAATTATATTAGGTCAAACACTTTTTGCATCAGATGAGGGCAATATTTCATTTTTATTTGGAGGCCCGGCCGTGGCACACTGAAAATCAGGAATTGTCTAAATCATGGCTGACTAGACAGTCAGTCAGCCGACCTTTTTGGCCAACCGGGGCCCGGATCTCTACACCCCCTGTTTTAAGATCCTTTGGTTTACAGTACAATAATCTCTGTTTCTTTTCTCCTTTTTTTTCCTCTTTCTATTATTCTCATATTTTTTGAGTTAATGTCGGGTATTGATCCCGTCAACACGTGTTGAAAAGGTAGCCTCCACTTATGAATTACAGTTTTGACGCGTGGACGATTCAGGTCACCATAGTCCTTATCCCTTGATGTGGCGTCTCTTTTTTCGTAAGTTTTTCCTTAATATAATAATAACAATAAAAAATCTTTTTTCCTTTATATCTAACAACAAAGTGTATCATTATTGGTTGGCCAATTTCCAAATTCTTGTATAAATAAATTTAGGCCAAACAGGGGTCTTGGTTTAGTGAATAAAAAGGGGAGGGGGGAATGGGGTTGCCCCCAGTCATGAAAATGATTGATGGTTAATGTTAGGAATCACGTTTGGTCCCCAATTCTGAGTAGGATCAATTATTGGTTCTTTTGCTGTACAATGTTCCTACATTCTAGGGGAAGAATGTGCCGTGAATAGTGATCATAGTATTGAACGCAATTTGAATTTCTCAAGTGCCCAACCATCTCTCTAGTCACTCCCCTACCCAAAAAATTATGCCTTTTAATTTGCAAGAGTTCATAAATTTTCTCAACATCTCGGGGTTTTATATTTTCAATTTTCTCAACCATTTCATTTCGGAATGCAACGTATATCTACAATACATATACATATATATCTACGAGGGACAATAAAAAATTGAAAAAAGAGAGCCAATATTGCCATATTATTGGCAATGCCACTTGTGAATAATGGCGTGTCTGGCCCCTAACAAATCTCATTCCTAGGGTGGCACGATAGTACATGCTTTCCATCTGGCAAGCCAATAATAAGGTACATTTCTAGATGAATATATATATATGCACCTTACACTAATGTTGAATCCACACTATTATCAAGGGTTTTGGTAATCTACCCCTTCCTCATCACGTGTGTAGTTTGAAAGTGACATAAAAAAGACATTTTATCACTCCAAATCTTCTTTATTTCATTCACATCCCCTCAACTTCTCATATTTCGGATAACATAATCCCTAGGAAACATTTCTTTCTTACTCCCTAGGTGATAAAAGCACTCCAAATGACTTGGGGAATGATGTCTTCTTAATAGAAACTAAGAATATTTTAATCAAGTCAATATTAAGAGGCATTGAATTTTTGAAAGAATATTTTAAATCTATTCAAAATTTTTACAAATAAACGTAATCCAATTTCTTACCTTCTTGACTTGAGCCAGCAAGATATTATTCCATTCTTCTATCATGTTTAGAGCACGAAACCGTAGTTAGTCTTGCATGGAAGGTTCCTAATGAAACGGTCGGGAGATTCAAAGAACTTAGCCGGGTCAAGAAATTACCTTTTCAGCTATCAGTCCAAATACCTCAACTGGTTGAGAGTCGAATCATTTGAATTTTCTAATTCACGATGTGATGACTCAAACAGAAAAGCTTAATGAACTAAAATTGCACGCTCACAGTAATTATTCCATGATCGGTCATTTATAGGCGCACGTGGAGTTTTCTGGGGTTGAAATGTGGTTGACAAAGAAATAAGATGTTGGATTTTGACGGATGGTTGGTTTTGGCTTCGGTGGCTTGGGTTGGGTGGTTTCTATTTCTATAGAATAGAATGGACCACTTCTTCAAATTTCTGTGCTGGTCGTCGTCTTTTTCCCCAGTATTTGGTCAAAATCGGGACTGCCCCCGGTTCATTCATTTTCCACTTGTCATTTTCAGATTTTTTTTTTCTTTTTTCTTCTGGGGAATTTTATTTTATTATTCTTTTTGGACAGAAACATTAGGATCCTAAATCGAAAAATCAACGTCACTCACAATGGCACCATCCTCTCGGTGCACTGGACCGGGGGAGATAATAATTTGATTATATTCGTTTTAGCAATATAGTTTGCCGCAATGAACGGTGGAAAATTTTGGAGAGGGTTACGTCGCGTGTATCCTTTTAATTGGTCAATTCATTTCTTTTTTGGAAAGGGAGAGTCAAAATAATCAGGAACATTAAAGGGAATAAAAATTATATATGAGCTAGCTAGCTAGAGTCAAATCCCTCCCAAATAATGGTTCTTATCACTAGAGATATTATTTCGTTTTTTGGAAATTTCTTGAAATGCACAAGAAATGAAAGGGACTAAAAGTAATCTCATGTATTAAATATAAATCACTAGTCATCATTTGTAAAAATTAAGATTTTTTTTTTAAAAAAAAATGCCCTTTAATCGTCTTTTCAAAAATATGAATACTATTTCATTATACATTATTAGAGGGATAATATAGAAAAAATATTATCAAATACTTATAATTTTTTTTATTTATCTAACGGTGCTCGAATCAACTATTTTGTTAGGATTTGTAACTCAATAAGACCGAGTTGAACCATCGACTTGCTATGTAAGCTACACCTTCAAACCACTTGGTCATATCCCCGGATGCATCAAATACTTATAATTAGTGACAAGATAAATTAGTTAAAATGACTTATATTTAGTGACGGAAGGAGTATCATGATTCTTATTTTGCAAACATTATTAAAAAAAAAAAAAAATTCTCTGAAGGAAATAATATTACGGAAGGAAAATTGGTGAGTTTAGTCTCCAAAACTTTAGAAATCGATGGTTATGGTCCTCAAAGGTTTTTTTTTCCCCCTTTTATAATCCAAATTTTTTTTTCAAATTGTGATTATAGTCCTTTTTATGTTTTCCGGAGATAATCTAGTCAGAATCTGATTATGTCAAGGGGTTTGTTTTAAATAAAATTAAAGGACGAAGGGCAATTTAATCCTCATTGATACTACAATAGTTATCAAAATAGATTTCTAATCAAAACTTATCAAAATCTTCAAGGCTAAACCCTTTATCCTTTAGATTTTTGTTGAATTCTGACTGAATTATTGCTAAAAACATAAATAATCATACTTCGAAAAAATTTTGTGGATTATAAAATTTAAAAAACCTTTACTACCAAAATCACCTATTTTATTATTACAGAATCATAAACTCCGGCCTTTTTGACAGAATTTTACTTATAATACGTACTTGGGTTGCGTGGAACATGCGAAATTTTATTTTAGTAATCTTAAAAAACATAACAATTTTTTTAAAGATTCATGTTCCTTTGATGTCTGCGGACAAGAAGACATGATTAACTGAAACAACTTTGTGCATCAGCTGCACGAGAAGAATTGAAAAGTGCTGAGAGGAGATGAGCTCCTGTTGGGGAGAGTCATAAATGATAATTTTTTTATTAAAAAAATAAATATGGAGCGAAATATTATATATTTCCTTCATTCAAAATTGAATTCTCTTTTTAAGTTATATAAATTTTAATAAAATAAATTTACTTAATTTATTTTCAATTTAAAAATAATTATTTTTAACAAAATTCTATACTGAATTTAGAAAATAAAATATTCATTTCCAAACAATTCAAAATAGAAATAAGAATATTTAATTCTAAATTATGGGAGTATTGTAATAAAGATCAAGAAGACAAGGGCAACCGATCGGGCTAGCATGCATGCAGAAGAAAGCAGTAAAGTAAATTTAATTAAAAAGAATGAGTGAGACAGCAGCACCGGCCGGCAAGGTGTAAAGGGGATGGAGCTGATGAAGAATCTGATAGAGAAACGGCGGACGTCGTTGTTGTTGGGTAGAAAGGGGATTCATAGCAGGCCGACATAAACACAATTTAAGTCAGAAAATACTACTACGACTCAGTTGATCAGATCGGACAACTCCTGCCATTCCCACCTTATTACGTGCCTTCATTTAATCTTCTTGTTTCCATCTTTTCCCAACACATTCAACTGCTCCCTTTTTCCTCTTTTCTGCATGCGTATTTTCTAGTCACCGTAATACTATATTAATCGTGTCCAGTCAGGCCATATACTAATATATATTCATCATAAAACTTTTCTCAAATCTGAATTCATGCAACAAATTGCCTTCCGGTGATGATATGTTTTTATTAGAAAAATTTTGAAAATCCATCAATAAAATAGCAAAGATTTTATATTATGATAGATTGGATTATCGCTGCAGATTTTTAAAGTAACACAAGTAGGATGATTATAGATATACAATGACGGATAAAGTATAAAAACCATCAATAAATATACAGTTTTCTCTTTGATGGTAAAGACCATCAATAAATGTTCATAGAAATTTTGATTTTTATAATTTAATGTTTTTACAAGGATAATATGTAGTTAAAAATATAATTTTTTTTATATTATTTTTCTATATTCAAATTTTAATTTAATTATATAATAAATATAAAAAACATATTATTTATATTAATTAATCAAAGATAAAGTCAAATTAATGACGAAGTTAATGATCATTTACTTAATCTCAAGGAGTAATAATATACTTATACATTTATATAGAAAACAAATTTACTTACAAAAGTTTTAGGAAGTGATGTGGGATTGATTAATTTATTTTTTTTATACGTTCTATAGTGGCAATAATTTCATCCATCAATAAATAAGTATATACTAACTTACTTTTTTATCTGAATAAATAATTTATAGTGATGAAAATATTTTTTCAACAATAATGTATTTACCTATAGTGATGAAAGCATAAACGATTAGAATAAAAGTGCTTATACTCATAATTAAAAATACCATTAGCAAAAATCATTTTTTTTATGATAGAAATTTTCTATTAATAAAACAGTTCATCACTAGATGACATTATATATTGAGCGTAATGGAAGAGAACATTAACTATTGATAGAATTAATTCATAATATATATTCTCAATATCTCATTATAGATCGTTTTTCATCATTTTTCTTGTTACTTATTATAATCGAGTTCAAGTTAGACTCAAGTTTCAAAACAATTATGTTATATGTATATATATATTGAGGAGGGTAATAGAAAATATATAAAATAAAAATAATAATTCAACTTGTTGGAGCTCGAGACGCACGTAAACAGTACCCATATTTTGAAAAATGCCTTTTAACAAGTGGGAAAAAGTCCAGGCATGACTTTGGCATCGTAAACTGCAATTCATTGGATTAAAAATAGGCAAGAGAGCTTTGGTACGGTAGGGAACTTTGTTAGCTAGACTTTGGTTTTATTTTCTATTAATTTCTGGGTACCATATCACATGCAGCCCACTTCTCCCAATTTAGCTCATTCTCTCCACTTTGCTCAAGGTCAATTCAAGTCTATTCCGACGGTCTCATAAGTGCCGAAAGAACATATATATATATTCTTTTTCTTTCTATCTCCTCCAATCTTTCTCATTCATTATGAAATGAAAGGTTTAATGAGTAGCAGAGTCAAAAACTCAAAAGTTAACTAATAATACTCCAAGAGTCACCTCAAATAATTCGGTGGTCTTTCTATAATTAGATATATGGAATACAGATGTAAATTTGAAATCTGTGACTTTGCCACTTCGTTCATAATTAGTGACATTATTTATGTCTGTAACTTACGTAATCTTATAAGTAGTCATTGTCCAAGTATATGAGTAAGAAATTTTTTTAAAAAAATATTTCATAAAATATATAATAATATTATAGCCAAAATTAAATTTAATCCATATTTTTTTAAAAAAATTTATATACTTCTTACCTCCCTAATTATTAGTCGTTTGTAATTATTTTATCAAAATTAAAATAAAGCTTTTCCTAACATGTTCATATTGAAAAAGAAAATTAAGAATGAATGGGAGAAAAATATTTTACGGAAAAAGAGAGAGGAAAAGGGTAATACTGAAAAGGCAAAAAAAAGAAAAAAAAATCTATTTTAACATAACAAGAACAATTGCCAAGTAGTTGGCTTATGAGATAGTCAATGGAGAGTGTAACTCGAGTGGTGATTGTATTAGGAGATCTTAAAGACTACATAAGTCATTAAATATGAATCATTTTAATTAGCTAATTATAAGTGATTGTTGTTAGTTAATTAACCTTTTGCAGGTGTTTTTTTTTTCCCTCTATATTACAATTATAATGATACACTGTATTCAAATTTTTGAAATGGTAATTAGAGGGCATTTTAGGAAAATAAAAATTATTTTAATTTTTTATAAAACGATAGTTGGTGACTTATATTTAGTGATTGAGAATGCATCAATCGTCAATTTAATTCTTAAGCAAAATTAAAAGTGAATAGATTAAATTCTAGCTAATAAAAACTAACGGGGGTTGGTCACCTAGATTAAGTACTTTTAATCCATAATAATACATAAATTCAAGATAAAACAATATATTTTTTTGAAAGAAATTACTTTATTGATCCATGGCTTATCTAAAACTGACAAGAGAAAAGAAAGAGAAGAAATCCCATTTACTACTATTGTGTATCCACGTTTCTTTGAACCAAGGAAAAGGTTTGAGGATAAGAACTATCGCAAGCAATCCCTCTGATTGAAACCTTTGAAAAGTAGGATATATGCGATATGTCCTCTCTTCTCTTGTTTTACCAAGATTTGGGGATTTCGATTTATCACACATCATGGGAATATGGACTTGGAACCCAAAAGCAAAACGTTCACCACCAAACCACTGACATATGTATAGATTTCATATCTTCTGACTCTAGAAGCATCACCTAAATATTTTACTTTATGTTCTTTTAATGTTACCATACTCTCTCGCTTTCTCTCCTTAAAATATATTTTTCCCATTTCATCCTTAATGTTTCTCTCTATGAAGGGGAAAAAAAGGAGAAAAAAAAAAATTACCTTAATATTAATTCAATGACTACAAAAGGAAGTAACAATTAGTTTATTCCTACAATTATTGTCCATCACTTGAAACTAAAAGTGTTTTTGGGTAGTTCATAATAATATCACAACATAGTATCAATTCTTGTTCATCATAATAGGCTAATTCAATTTCGAAACCTAATTCTTGTTCTTTGTGACCCGTGCTTAATTTCCATCCATGTGACCTGTGCTTCCGGAGGTTTCTATATTTATTTCTTTGTACGAAGAAATTGTATTTTGCCCTCAATCTGACCGTGTACTGCAATATCTCAAAGGAGTCCATATCAAGAATCCTTTTGAACTCCATCCCCACAAAAGGAAGGAGCTTTCACCAGAATGGTCCCTCCGGTAATGGTTTTAAAGTTGTGACCTTCCGAAATCTTACAATGCCAAGCAAGTAGTAAATACTTAAGGGGTACGTGCCAGATTGATTGCCAGTGTAACGAATACCAATACCCTCTTAGCTAAGAAATAAACTGAGGCATCAATTTGAATCTGAAAAGCATAATGTCTCTATCTACATGTGCTGTTTCCTCACTGGCTCTGCACTTCTGTACCCCCTCAAAGGCATCATCTCAACTAGGGCAGGTTTACAGCTGTCCTTCACAAATTAACTTCCAATGAGATATTCATCTTAAGACTCGAAAAAAAAAAAAAAAAATGAAGGAAGCACAACCATGGGCACACAGCTCTTGAAAATTAATTGAGCATGATATGAATAATAATGAGCACAAAAGTACCATATACAAGAAGAATTCGGGGTCCGGTATTCTTCTATGAACCATGTGGTTCCTAGTAAATCCAGCAGTTGGTACACCGCCATTTTCCTGATCATGAAGTCACAACAGGGGAAAATACCATCAAGAAACCTACAAGGAATTGACAAATTCCCAAATCTCATATTCATGAAGGTTACATGACTATCAAATGAATAAAACGTTTGTCTCTTTTTACCATATTTACTTGAATAGTACTCACGTTTCATTAAAATGAAAACAAGAATCTATGATCTTTAACCTTGAGGTATTTTGCCTGTGTTTTGTATTTTGCTAGCCCAAAAAAGAGCAAAACAAAAGAACCAAGGATAAAATGTTAAAGGTGGGCTACGCTCCATTGTATGTTAGGATGCTTTCAGGGAAGCATATTTCAGGAAAGCTGTTGCATTTCGATTGTTCCTACAACTTACTCAGTCAACCATGGAAGGTCCAGGGATTAATGAACTTCACATATGAGCCTGTTAAAAAGCCCAACCTCTGCTTTCCTGTTTATCCAACTCAGATTTCTAGAGTTCAATACAAAGCAATGAAAGCACAGGGACAGTGTTAATTATCAATGTGATTTAGAAATATAAACAAGAACCAAAAGAAACTTAAGTACAATACTTTGAATAATCGAGATGGCTTATATCAAGTTAAAAAAATCTGCACAAGAAAGGTTAAAGTTTTTCAATTAATTCTCATGCACATTGAATATCTTGAATAAAATGTCAATCTTCAGGGCATTTCTAATTTAGACCTTATAAATATTGAAAACCATATCTTTTCCACGTTCAACTACCTATGAATAAGGTTTCTAATTAATTAACTGAATAAAACACACATTCTTAATATTGTCCAATTCAGTAAACAAATCCATTATCCCCTAAAACCTCCTAGTAGAGTAAAAAAAATACCATGAACATCAGATAAAGGAGAGTCTTTTGCATAAAAGCAGAAATTTTAGCAGTCTTGACTGTACACCTTAATACTATAAAAATGGACAAGAGAGATGAATTTAACTCAAGGAATGCTTGCCTATATCCCCTGACTCTCAAAAACAAACTGCAATTAAGATCTATTACAGACAGGGCATCTAACTATCTATAAAGTCTCCTCAACCTCTCCTTTTCCCTCCTCAATTTTCGATTCTGGTAGCTCTTGATGTGACATATCATAAGTTGCATGCACACCAACTAATAGATAGTAAATTAGCATTATAGCACTGCATATGAGAAATCGCCAGAATGCCACAGCACCAAGAGATCCTATGAGGAAAATGTTCATTGCAATGGACAAAGATGGCAACCATGGAACCAGTGGAACACCCCAAACTTTAGGAAACCTCTGTTTCTGAATCAATGCCAGTCCTAAGGTTCCTATAAACCAAATAATACCAGACACAACATACCCAATCCATCCTTGGCTATTGGAACCCCAAAAAGCTGTTATCCCAATGGAAGAACCGAAGATGACAAGAAGACATGCCAGGAATTTGACAAAATCACCATTTGTAGTAGATTCCTTCTTATAGTATCGCCTAACAAGCAAAGCAAGAGCCATAAGCATAAAAATGAAGAGCGTACTAAAGGATAACACACTGGACAAGACATCCAGGCTTGAGAAGAATGCAAAAATGCAACTAATTATAGTCACCAAAAGTGTTGCATAAATTGGTGTTCCAGTTTTAGGATGAACAAGGGCAAACCAAGGGGGAATCATGTGTGCCCTGGCAATTTGAGTTGTATAACGAGACTGCCCCATGGAACCGACAAGCAAACTTGTAGTCATTCCCTTAAGAGCACAAATACTTACCAAATATTTGGCCCATTTCATCCCAATCCCCTCAAACGCAACAGAGTATGCCGCATTAACATCCACCTGAGTGTAATTCACCATCATACTCAGTGACAATGCCATCAAACAATAGATTATGGTAATTGTAGACATTGAAAAAACCAAGCCAATTGGTATATCCCTAGAGGGCTTTTTTGTTTCTTCAGCCATGGTTGCAACCATGTCAAATCCCGTGTAAGACCAATAAACCACTGCAGCGGCTGAGAACATACCCTTTACCCCGAATGGGAAAAATGGTTCCAAATTTGAACTCTCGGAATGTATGAACCCAACAACGATGATAAAAATAATCACAACAGTACTGAGTATGGAACTAATCCAAGTCAAAATAGAAGTCCGTCTTGCCCCCGTCATGGCTATGCCATTACAGATTGCTAAAACAGCAACAGCAAGTGGGTCTAATAAATTAAAGCCATCGCGCAAAGAATTAACCTTTATTCTTAAAAGATCCGGATTGTTACTGATAATGGTTGCAAAATAGGATGACCACGAACGACCTAAGCCAGCAGAACCAACAATGGCCTCTAAGAGAATGTTTCCAGCAGCAATAAAAGCGATAAAATCACCCAATTCGATACGAAGATAAGAAAAGGACCCGCCAGCAATGGGGATTTCGACAGCAAATTCAGTGTAGCAAAAAACAGATAGAAGAGCAGAGAGACCTGAAATTGCATAAGAGAGCACAATGGAAGGACCGGCATTTTTGTGAATTTCTTGACCAGTAATGCTAAAGATACCAGAGCCAACGACAGAACCAAACGCTAGCCAGATCAAATCCCACCACGTGAGGCACTGGTGCATTGAATTCTCTGATTCTTTCTTGAGTTCAAAAAGTTCATTTGTTTCGTCAGAACGGCCAAAAAGACGATCTTTGAGACGGTGGGGAGTCTGGGAAAGGGCAGTGATGTAGGTATTGAAGTTCTCGAATGTGGGCTCCGGGAAAAAGTCATGTTTGCTAAAACGCCAATATGATCTGGGCACAGGCGTAATGGTGGAGGAGGCTGTGGATTTGGATTCCAACATAGGTGTAGTGAATTCTTGAGGGAAATAATTTGCGGACGCTGATTTCATCTGCCTGAGGGAGGGAGAGAGGTGGACTCCCAGGAATTACGGTTTTTTGGCTTCGGGTTTCGGTTTATTTTGTATAGAGTCGATATTGCGGCAGAAATCAGGTCATATTCAAAAGGAAATTGGTACAATGGAACACCGCCGGTCCAGTGGACCTTGGGCTCTGCAAATAAGCTATTACTAATTCTCTGTACGTCTCAAAATGACCGAGGTTTTGCTTACAAATAACTGTCATTTATCGTTTCGAGATAAAAGTAAAAGATGAATTTTTTTTTTACTCTTTTTATTAATTTTCTTTTTTCCTTTTTTTAAAAATTAATTTATTAATTTATTATTTTCAATAACTAATCCATCAATAATGAAGGGCGACATTATCAATAGGGAAAAGGAGTTGATTAAGTGTAATAATTATTTGCTGCTTTTACTTTTGTCTGGGTCCCAGGAATATGTTCCCTGTCGGCCACCGCTTGTTT
>JAOXNR010053455.1:0-45689 GCA_028571225.1 Parsonsia alboflavescens
TTCATCATTCTATCACCAAGTGTAGAGATAAGAGTGTACCACTTTAACATCTCACTTATCATCTTCTTGTCCTTGTCAACTTTCAACTTGTTTAGGCCTTCAAAAACCTGAAATTTCGACACAAGAAAACTAGAAAATCAGTGGTCAATATTAGAAATGGGTATTGAAATCTCCTTGTTCATCTTGAAGATCAAATCACTCTCTTTTTCTTTCCCTTCCTCATGAAATTCTTCAGTTTTTGCACCCAATTTTTTTTCCAATCACAATGTCACTTTTCATCTCAAGTTCTCTCTCAATCTCTTTTTCTCTTCTCCCTTATTTGTGTATAGCTTTTCTGTCCAGAATTTTCTGTTTTCTCGTCACTCTTCTTTTCGGTTTCTCTCTTCTTCTTTTCACTTTCTTTTCTATCCAGATTTTGCATAATTTGTCCAGATTTTTCAGTCCTCTCCTTCTCGATTCTTTCCCCCTCACTCTCTCTTAGTTCTCCCTCATTTCTGTCTAGCTGTTCTTTTTCTTCATAAAATTCTTTCATTCTCTCAAGAATTTTCCTTCTATCCATGTATGCTTCATGAGGTTTTGAAGGGTTCAAATGTATCTTCCTACCTTCAAATTCATACGTATACTTGTTCTTGTATCCATCATATATAACTTTTCTATCATATTGCCGTGGTCTACCAAGTAACAAGTGTGTTGCTAGCATAGCTACTACATCACAAAGCACCTCATCATGATATTTACCCTTAGAGAATGAGATCCTTACTTGTTTGTCAACCTTCTCTTCACCAATATCATTGAGCCCTTGAAGCCTGTATGGCTTTGGATGGTCTAAGCAAGGTAACGTCATCTTTTCAACCAAATATGAACTTGCAACATTCAAACAGCTACCACTATCCACTATGACACTATAACAATGTCCTTGTATCAAGCATCTTGAATAGAATTTACCAAGAACTTCCTTCACTTGTTTAGGACCAAATTCATCTCCTTGCCCTTCAACTTGAGCCACAGTTTCTTCCTCATCAAATTGTTGTTGGAGAACTCTTCCTCTTGGCTGTACCCTTTGACCATCTCCTTCTCTGCCCCTGCCTCCTTGCTGATATTGAAAATTTCTAGTAGCTCTATGAGGGGCTAGTGGTGTGTCAAATGTGTTCACCCTATCTTCAACTCTATTGATCTTTGTACTAATGGTTCCCATGTAATTCCTAATTGATTGGAGCTCCAGGGATATCCTTTGTAAGAATTCATTTATAGAAGACAATGGCAGCATTGTCCTCTCCCACATTAGAAGTAATTGATGCACTTGCAACTTCTTTTGACATAATTTATCTTCTAGTCAACTTGTCGAAACAAAAATTGTGTATAACCTCTCACCACTCATGTATCAGTCTTAAATTGGTTTTTTCTTCATTCTAATGTTCTCACCCCTTAGACTTTTTCCTCTCTTAGCTCTTCTTCAAGTTCTTAATGCAAATACTAGACAATGACTTAACAAGGCAATCAACTTAAGCATCAAAAACTCAAAACAAGTAGCTCATATTTTCCAACTTATGAGAATCAAAGAGATAAGAATTTCAAAGAAAATGGTCATCAAACACAAACCAGATGATCAGCACTTAGAATCAAACAAGAATTAGATGAAAGGCAATATAGCAAACACCTCAAGAACAAAGAAACTTGTGATAAAAGTTTTTGGAATTTTCAGTTGGCAGTGTCCCAATTCTCACAATTCAAGCAGGCAATTAGACAAATCTATGAAGCATATCATATCTCGAACTCTTCCCAACATGTTAAACATCAACACAAAGGCGTTCAACTTCATAATTTTCAAAATTTCAACCGAATTTTCTGGCACTTTTTCCTGAATTTTTTTTTTTTTTTTTGTTGATAGCTTTTTCTAGTTTTCACTTTGCAGATCTTTGATCTCTCTTTTCTCTTCTTTCTCTTTTTTTTTTTTTTTTGAACTCTTTTCATATTTGTTGAGACTAGGGAAGAATTAGATTCACAAACAAATTGAATTGGCCTTGATTTTCAGATCTAGGGCACAATTCCACAGAGATCACAAGAAGAAACAAAGATTAATGTAAAGAACAAACACGAAAACAAACTTAGATCTCAGATTTTCAATGAAACAAATGAGACCTAAACACTTAAAAAAGAAAGCAAATAAAGATATGCAAACCTCATGATCAATAGCCCAGGCACTGATTCCAAAAGATGATGTGAATTCTTGAATTACGGCTGGAATGGCTGGAATGTCAACATCCATCTATCCAAACCCAAGGTCACTCATAATCTGAAATTTTGCCCAAGACTTCAACAAGAGACTAATGACCATGATTGTCTTCCAATATGATCTATTAGTTTGGATTTCTTCAACCCAAATCAATTACCCTAGCCAAGTATGGATAAACCCTAAAGTTTTACTAAGAATCCTAGAAGAGCCGAGCAACTCTTGGTCACGGAACCTTCTGAATCCATTTCAAATTCTAAAAGTGTTTGTCAAGTTAATTGTTCTAATGCAATATAAATGATGGACTATTTATAGGAGCAGCCCCAAACATGATTAGGGACTTAATTAGGCCTCTTAAGCTAGCTTAGAACATAAAGGTATCAGCTAAAAATAAGTGGAAAAGTCCAACTAAAGTCAAGATAACTAAGGCTGTAAAACAGAGGATCAAAATCGAAAATTTCTGGCAGTTTTAACCAATCTGTCCTGCTTGTGCAGCCACACTTCTAAGGCTTCAAATGGCTTGATTTCTTGCTTAATCACTCATCCTTGATGTCTTCTATCATCTGCATGTTGAACACTTTCCTTGGTTCATCCTCCATTGATGGTTGTGCTTCAAACAATGTTGTAAAGTCTAGCAAAGTCTCAACACATTTGCTGCAAGGTCCAGCCTTGTTCATTCAATTTATAACCTTGCAATGTCTTTTAATGCCCTATATAAGTCTTCATACTTGAATACATTACAAGGTTCTTCAACTTGCCAATCATCTTCAAGCATAACTTCTTCAATCTTGTCAAGAACTTCAAGTTGTTCTGCAAGGTCTAGCTTCAATACCAACCATGCTACTTTCATCCTCAAACTTCCAAGCATATACTTGAAATATTGATCTTTTTACAAGAACTCCTAATCATTGTTAATATCATCTTTAGTCTCCAACAAGTCTTTCTTCCTTCATTCTTGATCTTCCAACCTTATATTTGAAATACAAGCTCTTGTGCATAAACACCTGTATTCGATAAGCATTTTCGTATGAGATCTTCCATGAATTATCCCATGCCATGTATGCTCCTTGATCTCCATCAACTCGGGTCCATTTGGATCTGGTTTTTCGGATCCTACCCGTTTCACCCATCATTACCCCTCTTTAGGTCCAACGAGCTCATAGATCGTGATGCCTAAATTCTCATCTTTAAGTCTCGAGCTCTGAAGAGTCGCGTCATTTTCTATAATAGCTAGTTTGGACATGTAGTGCCTTATCAGTTTTGGTAGTTTCTTGATTCGTGTGTACTGGATCTTTTCCGGAAATTCAATATACTCCTTCTCGTACATAAATTATGAAACCTTGAATAGATTAATATTTACCAAAACCCTTCTTTGCAAGATAGAATTCCTTTTCTGCAATATAAACTTGAGCTACCATCTTCTCAAGCTTCTTGTTTTTTGCTTGGCAAGTTTTCCAGAGTTAGGCAACTTCTTATTACCTCCAAAGCTTTTCTAGCATCAAACAAGTGAGTTTCCTTTAACTCTTTATTTTTCAAAAATTTTTCTTTCTTCCCGTCTTTTGAAAACATGTCTTCATCCACACAATCTTCCTCTTTAAGTACTCCTTTTCATACAGAAGAGAATAATTGGACTTTTCTTTCCTAGAACTCTGATAAACTACTAAGGCCCCTTAGATGAAAAGTAAAGTATATCATCCCTCCGAGCTAGAAGTTTTTAATCTTAAATCCTCTTTAGGTCCCTCTGAAATTTTCCAAATTAGTGGGGAGAGAGGGTTAAACAAAGATGATGTCGTGGGTGCTTGGGAGTCCAAGCATCCTAATAGCAAGCATGTCAGGCATATAGTCCTTCACTTGACCAGCCTTAGGGGAGGCATTCTCTTACCTTACCTTCATCCTCTCTTCCTCGACGTTGCTTATTTTTGGGTACCCCATTGCCCAACTGGTTCCCAACGCTGTTAGGTCTGTCATAGGCTTCATAGCAACTTGCCATCTTTTTTGAATTCCTGTTTCCTTGAACCTTTTCAGATGCTTTTTCAAAGTTTGCATCTCTACTGCCCCTGGTAAAACTGGCTTGGGGTATGTTCAATTCAACAATAGGTATAGGTTCTTAGGGTCTTTCAAATCTTCTAGACGACCTTGGAAAAACTCTTTTCTTTTTGCTAAACGTCTAGAAAATATAGTTCGAGTTGAACCATATCTCGATTGGAATCTTCATAAGACCTTATTTAATGGCATTCCTACCTTATTTGAGGAGCAAGCGAGGGATAGGATTTTCCTCGTCAACCTTGAAAACTTTGACCTCGAAAAGGTCAGATCAATTTAGCTAGTCTAGGCTGTTCCTTTTCTTCACTCTATAGGAATAGGCAATCTCGTGAATCCCATATCTTAGAAAAGCTATGGGAATCCTTCACAATGGTAGGAAATTTCTTCATTTACTGGCATTCAGTAAATTTCATTTAGCTCTCTTGTTCAAACCTGATGCTAGCATCTGTTTGTTTTCATTTGTTTTGATAGCAAAGAGGACTGCTTGGAGGCTAAATTCTCCTTCTCGAGCTCAATAGGGGTAGCAAAATAGGTCGCTATCTCTCCAAGCTCCTTCTGGCCTGACCAGCGGTGTTGTTGGTGCTCTGGCTGGATTCATCCTTCAAGATTCTTATTCCCCAGTCGAGGACCAAGAAAATGACTATGGCTAGCAGGACTTGAAATGCCTTGAAGAGAAATGCTGAAGCAACCACTTTGAGGATATCTGAGCATCCTGCAAAGATTATTATTTCCGACTCTCCTTATCCCCTATCCATCCAACAGGGGAAGGACCTCCCTTTGATCTCCTCTGGAAAGGGTAAAGAACCTGCAACCTCTAAGAAGGAATTAAACTTCAGTGGGTGCACTGCTAAAGAGCTAAGACCATCAAGAGGGTAGATCACTGAAGTGGGCTGTTGCCCACCGGATAATTGCAATGCCTAAGTCAGTATTCGATGAGAGTAAATTGAATGAATTAAACCTGTGTAATTCATGTGTGATCCGATATTGTATATCGAATAAGAAGTTAGCATTTAGGTGATGTTACCTTGTTGGAATGAATCTCAATTACATGAATATTGGTGTTTAGGATAATTGTGAGATCGTATCAGTCCAATTACTCCTAAATCATGGAGTTTCCATAACAGAAGACACCTTGCCATGCACATCTCTAGTGTATGTGCTACAAGCTCACTATTGACTTATAAATCATCTTTGTAACCTTCCAATGAGCATCCGAGGTTGCGATAATCTTTTTGGAGGTCGTAGGAGAGATTTAAGTCTCATCATACATATCAAGCATTATAGATATTTAATCATGGCATGGAAGATTTACAACAAAGGTTGGAGCTCACTGGTTCATAGCTCGTGGTCCAGTGAGACTTTTCCTTAGCTTGCAAAAGTTCAGTGACCTAGGAGGTCATTGTTTGAAGAGGTCGCTGACCGCTTTGCTTTCGGTATTAGTTCGGCTCCTCCATATTTGGGCCAGTATTTGAGTGTATTTGGGCCAGATTGTCTGAGTTGTACCCATTTTGACCATCATAACCCCCCCTTTAGGCCTAGCAAGATTCAAGGTCGTGGTGACGAAGTTAATGTTAGCAGGCTACTGAGCTTTGAAAGGTCACTAAATTTTTTGTAATGGCTAGCTTTGTGTCCTTTTAGTTTTGGCAGTTACGCCCCTTCCCAAGGAACCTTCCTTTCCAAAATAGAAAGGATTTTTCATTCGATATAAATAGTTATACTTTAGAGAATTTGAAATTTACCAACACGCCTCTTCTTTGCAATGAAAATCTTTTAAACCGCAAACTTTCAAGCTTTTTGACTCTATTCTTCATGGGTGCTCATCTATAAAAATCATTCTTTCCACTCTTTTAGCGAATCACCTCAGCTTACAATAGTGAGTCTTCTTTCCTTCATTTTTATTTCTTTTCTGAAAATTTTTTTCTTCCTCTCTCTCTCTCTCTCTCTCTCTCTTTCTAAGAAAGTATGTCTTCTCTTTATGAATCTGTTAGCAACTCTCCTTTTGTCGTGTTTCCTAACTATGAAAAATAACCATCCCATAGTCTTTCACCCGCATCTTCTTCCAATACCCCTTTCATTCCTCTTGCTGTTAACGTACCATTACCATTACCCGCCCAAGACCCTAGCAATGTGGTATATTATTTGCCTCCTCATACTGTAATAGCTCCATGGGTCAGTAAGAACGAGTATTGGCCATCAGAACTGGAAGAAGTTTTCTCTCTTGGGTATAATTTGAATGCATCTCTTATAGTGGAGCTCAGACAGGAAAGAGGGTTAGATAAGGGTGATATTGTTGCCCTTGAGAATGATAAGTGTCCTAATAGTAGGCGGGAGGGTCATATTATTTATTCTTCATGAGTCTCATCTTCGTGGAGGAATTCTTCTTCCATATCTCCATCCTTTGTTTATGGACATAATTTATTTCTGGAGGTTTCCCCTTGCCTAATTAGCTTTAATGCAGCTAGGACTGTGGTCGCTTTCAAAGTGACTTGTCATCTCTATAGAGTACCTGTTTCTTTATAACTCTTTAGGTGGTTTTTCGAAGTAGGAATTTCTACTGCCCCTCGTAGCTCTGGTCATTGGTATCTTCAATTTAGCAATCGTTAGAAGCTCGTGGGTAAGTTTCCTTCTTTAGGTGTGGTCCATGGAAAGAGTCTTTCTTCCATGCTGGGCTTCATGCAGATCAAATCCGAGCCGATCCATATCCAGGGTGGAACCTTAGTAAATCCTTTTTCAATGACCTCCCTACTTTAGCTGGCGAGGTTGAGTGAATCTTTCCTTTTTGAGTTGGCACAGTCAAATCATCCTAAGATAGGTTCTGCAACTCCAACTTTGGATACATCATTCCTTGGACCCGCTGGGTTGGGAAGGCCTAGATATTGCAACCTCCCTCAAGTCAGAAAGACCAATGATATTCCTTCATCCGGTAGGACTATGTGTTTTCATTTGTGACAAATTTTAATTTTGTTCTATATATGTATAGCTCGATGATGCCAACTTTATTTTTCTTTGGCAACACTGTGGTCTTGGGTGGCGGTAGGTCATTTTGAAGAACCTTAGCAATCAAGTCAGTCCTAGGAAAGGTCTCATAAGCCTTTGGAGTTGCAAGCTCCATCTGGGAGTGTTTGCATCCCAACTTCTTCCACATAAAGTCCTCTTGAAAAACCACCATAATTCATTTTGCCTCCCCCCAGGTCCACAAAGTTCACAATGGCTAAACCGACCAGGAATGCCCTCAAGATGGGGAGGGAAGTGGTCACACCAAGCTCTCCTCGACCTTCAAAAGTTATCTCTATCTCTAATTCACCATCTCCTTCGTTTGGTCAAAAGGTGAAGGTCTCTGTTACTGCTAGTACCAGGGGTAAACGAACTCTGAAAAAGATATGGAATTATGTGGCTGTGCCACTAAAGAGGTCGTTGAGACCTTAAAAGATTAGGTAAGGAAGTTCTATCTTCCCAGTCTGGAAAGGAACAATCTTTCTTTGGAGAAATGCTCCTCAAAATATTCAGTACTAAGAGGCCACAAAGGGTTGAGTATTCAAAATTGCAAAGAAGGGAGATTGTTAAAAACCCTATTCTCCTACAAAAATGAAGTATTCTTCTTCTTCACCACTTTTTGGAGTCTTTAGCTACCTCCTTCGCTGGTGATGGATAAGAGGCTTGTCATCATCATCATCATCTTGGAGAGATTCGAATGAGAGTAGTGGGACCCTCCCTTCTACAGTTGTTTTTGTCCCAACAGCATTTGTGGGACCTGCAAAACAAACAGCAATATAGTCAAATGGAAGTCTACCTAAAGATGGATGAATAACTCAGAAAAGGTCGAGTAACTTCTCCAACATGAGTATGTAGGAGATGAGAAAAGTACTGAGTAATCTAATCTCCACAACTAAGTATGGTCATACCTTCAGGTAGTACATAGGCCTTGGGGGGAACATCTAGGACCTCAATTTCCACAACCTTGACTTCGGCAGTTGCTTCCATGAGCTCTTTCCCCTTATTAGAGGGGCCAACATCAGCTTGGCTAACCTTGGCTAGGACCTCTGTAGCCACAAAATGCTCTTGCAAAGCCGAATTTAAGTTTTCCTGCTCCCAGGAAGAGGACAGATCAACTCCGGATGGTAAAGCTAAGTGTCAAACTCAAAGTCAATCTTCAGTCCTGGGTTGAGCTCCCGGAGCTTGTCCATAGCCTCGACATATAGTAACATCATTTGAGGCTGCAGCAAGGATTCTATGCAGTCCTAGAAGTCAAGGGCTTAAAACGAGCTTCTTCAAGGAAAGGTTGCCGCCATCATCATAAAGACCTAGGAGGTCCCCCAGCCTAGCCTCAACCTCGAAAATACACGTCTTTTACTCGACGCCGAGCTCAAGTAGCTACCCATTCCTCTTGTTAGCTTCCCCCAGAGCCATGGACATTACCTAACTTTCAGCTCTGGCCTCTTCAATCTCCTCCTTACACTCTTGCAGAAGGTTGAATATCTTATTAGAGGAAGCTTTAGCCTGTTTAGTAGTGGCCGCAAGCTCAAGGTTTTCCTTCTCTAGGCGAGCTTTTGTATCCTGAAGTTCCGAGATCAGGGAGGTGAATTCTTGGTCATTTTTAGTCTTCTCGACTTGTCTACTTAGGCACTTGCCAAGGAAGACGTGATTCTGTAAACAAAAGAGAGGTCAGTATCAAGGTCAAGCTCAAACAGAACCAATTGCAAAATCAAAGAGGGTTGAGGAGACTTAGTGCAGTATGAAGGGAGGTAGTTTACTTGCCGAGTTCATTGTAGGTGCTGCAGGCATATTTCCCGATCAACTAAAGGGGTACAATCCATCAGGAATGATTGTTAGTGTAGCCATTGAAATAGATAGTCAGGGGACTCCATGGAAAGGTCAGGGACCCACCTCGCGGTCCCTTTAGCAGAATAAGTGGCCAGGGAGGCATTCCCCAACCTTTCCATAGTGGTTGTGACTTCTACAATAGCGTAGCCCTGGAACTCTGGCTTGGATCTCAAGGTCACTGGAGTCTTCCCCTTCCTAGAGGAGCTCAGGTGAATCCCCTTTGCTGATTGAGAAGAAGTGGAGGAAGAAGAGATTGAAATCTTCGTCGACCTATCGGAGGCCCTCAACGCAACAACCTCGACACTCCGTTTCAAAGAGGTCTAAGTACTCTCGGCCACTGTGATCTATTTTCACTGAGATTGAGGAATTAGGATTGTGGCGGTAACAGCGACAACAGCAATTGTAAATGCAGGGGTCCTAGAAGAAGTAGATTTCAATAGCTTGGAAGTGGTCCTCATTGCTGTTAAGACAATGGGAAAAAAAAGAAGCTGTTAGTGCACAACAACAAATCAGCAAAATAGAAGAAATTGATTAAAGGCGTTAAAGCTCCCTACTAGAAGGGGGAATCCCCATAGCTCTTCTAACCGAGCAGAGGTCGTGCTTTGCTGGACTCCCTAGTTCAACATGGCGAAGGAAAGTCTCGGGAATTATTGGAAGAGCACACCCAACCTTGAAATTCGCAGAATTTGCTCGGTTAATTAGGGTGGCCCTATGTTTTAGCTGCTCACTGGACCAGTCAAGGACCTCATTGAAGAAGGAGTGGTTCAGATTCTAGTCCGAATATGGCTCGAATTAGATTAGGTTGTTTGGAAGATGGGCAAAGAAGAAAAGGTTTTTCCACTCAGCCACTCAAGACTAGAGAGGATCGACTAACTTATATCGGGAGTTAAATTGGAAGTACCCTTAACAGCTGAAGAGATGCCTAGATTAAAGAAACTCCTAAAGAGCTCCAAGGAAAATAGAACTCTAAAAAGGTAGCAGGTCGCTATGAAAGCAACCACAATTTGAGCAATGGGGAAGCCCCAGAAGTATGCAATGTCCAAAAACAGGGGATGCAAGAAGGGTAGAAGGATACCCCCCTTGAGGCTGGAAACATAAGGGACGATAGCCCTCCACCACGGCGACTATGTCGCCCTTCTCCAGCACCCTCTCTCCATTGATTTCAAAATTGTCAGTGGAGTCTAGAGAAGAAGACACGAAGTAAGCTTCTACCTCAGAAAGCTCATAGATTTGCCTGTTGACAGTTGGAGCTTTGACAAAAATCAGAGTTGAGTTAGAAAACCCAATTCGTAAGCAAGAGAAGGGGAGGGGACTACCTCTCTTGAGTTGAGAGAAAGGGTATTGGAAGTAGAAGACATGGTAGGGGATGTAGGAGACATCTCTATGTTAAAAGGAGGAAAATAGAACATTTTCTCAAGCAAAGAGAAAAGAGGGAAAAGAGACTCACTCGGTAAAATTCCTCAGAGGTGAATAGAAAGGTTGTTCTGAATTACAGGTTTGCTTGAGCAAAAGAAGAGAAAAGGTTCAAAGAGAGAGCAGAAGGTACTGTAAAGCCAAGTTCTTGCAAGCAATGAAAGATTTTAGGTAAATCCTAAAATCTTCCAAAGACTTCTAATTTATATGAGATAAGAAGTCCCTTGGGTGGCTTGATAGAAGCCAATATACCAAAAAACGAGGCGACTTTCAAAAACTGAACGGAGCAACTTTACAAAACTAAGGAGGCGAGTTTCCACCAAAAATAGCTGTTACAGAGAAAAACGGCATGACCCCTTAGAGGTCACAACTTTAAGATGGTAATTTAGACTCCACAACCGTTGAGCTCGCTGGGCCTAAAGGGGGTAACAATGGGAGAAATGGGCACCACCTAGACAAGGTCAACCCAAATGGGCTCAAGGCCCCAACCCTCATTTCTTGAAAGTTGGACACACAATGTCAACGAGGCAAGGTGGGTAGCGACCGGCTACCACCTACCTCTCTGGTGACTGACCTCCCAAATGAGCTCAGGAGATCTCTTACCAAACCACGACCTTCAACCTGGTAAGCTCCAATCTGTCTCATACAGCTTCCATGCCACGTCTAATTGTGCTTGACTCCTAACATCTCCCATGAGCCTATGATCACTTGGTGGCACCACCCAGAAGAGATAATCGAGAAGTTGGTCTAGAGGTCGGTTAACGAGCTCGTAAAACTCGACTAGAGACGTGAATGGCAAAATATCTCAACCAAGGGAAACTCCACGATTCTAGGAGCAAATGGCGGTCCTATAATTATCCTAACTGCCACTTAATAGAAGAGCCCTAATCAAAGAAGTAACTAACTTCTTCTTAATATATAATCCGATAATAATCGGTTTACGAACAAGGATGATTTTTGAGGTTAACTACACAAGATTACTCTCAAAATATTGACTTAGGCATCAGAGCTCTTCCTTGGGCAACAACCCACTCCAATGACCAATTCACATTCTTTTCATGTTGCTTCCATTGACGTATCATGGTTTAGGGGTGACCCGGAGTCCACTCTTGAGCTCCATCAATTTTATATCATGACGAAACTCTATAAACATATATCACATTTATATAATGAGTTTATATATATATATATATATATATATATATATATATATATATATCATATTAGGCATAAAAGTTGTACCAAAGTGAGTGTATATACATGGTGCATGTACATATGCCCTTTTCTTTTAGATAAAAAGTTAGGAAAATTTTTTATGTGAGTATACTTACAAGTATACCATATGCCTTTTTTTCGTTTCAATAAAAACTTTGGGACATGTTTTAAGAAAAGAATACAACGAATATACAATTTACCATTTTATTTTTTTGAAATAAAAAATAAACAGAAAGATCATTAAGGTAGATAAAAGCCAAGGCAAACTGATCATGTTGGGTGGGGATGATCGGCTAAAAGTCATTTGAGATAGATTTTGTATCTCGAATAGGCATCAACTGAAAACCATGGTTGTGGTCGATTTTAGGCTAACGGAGTCAGCATGATCGAATACGCTTATGGTGTACTCTTAGTATACTCTTAGGATCAAATTATATCCTTGACTTTTATTCAAAAAGAGAAAGGGCATACGATATATACTTTTAAGTATATACCTACCTTGGCATAATATTTATGATCAGTGCACATGTGAAATAAATGTGAACGCCATTATATGAATGCTGTCTATGTTTATAGAGCTTCCAAGTGATATATAAGAGAGCAACTGTCAACCTTCCTTAAATTAGGAGGTATTGGTCATTAAATATGATCACTTACCACAAAATAAATAGTTTTTACATAATAATGAGTGTAAAACAAGTGTGAGACATAAAAGAATGTCTCACATTTATGAAAAAACTCTATTGACACACCTTTCAAGATATACCCGTTTTAAGTCCCTCTACTAAGTTATCTGTTTACCCTTGCCGTAACTGACACAAGGCATCAGAGCCCAATTTCCTCTGACCATCTTCCTTGCAGATTGACCCACGCAGATCCACGAGCAAGCCTGACCTGATCATCCTAGTCGCATCAATAAGAATAAAGTAGGTTCCCTTTGTAGGAATCAATTTTCTTCGCAATTATGGACTGGGAGGAAGCGTTGAAGAAATAGGAGAAAGATTTTCTTCCCAATGCAAAAGAGACTGCCAAAAGGGCTTCCTAAATGCAGATGTTGTCTAGAGGTAGGAAACTAAAGGGAGAAGTGGCTACCAAACAGCCTTCTATTCTAACTACTACTTTGCATTACTTATTTATAATTGTTTACTTCAAACAGTCATTAACGTTTGATTATGAAGTAGACCACTTTAAAAAGGGCTATCCAACCCCAATAATCAACTATAGAAATGTCAAAGCTTCCAATTGTCAAACCTGGAAAACAAATAGCTTGCCTTAGTCCTCTCTCCCATAAATAAGTCTTATATTGGATGTTGTTTTTTATATAATATTATTATGGTATATTATTAATAAGCACATTAATTAGTAATAATAATTAGTCTTTTTGCAATTATTAATGCATATTTATTGTGTGTTTTTTTCAATCTCAACCTACATGTTAAATTTAAATAATGACATACGCTAGATCTCTTTATCAACTTTGGAATATTTGGATTGACTTTGAAATATGGATATGTCAATCTTGTGGATTTGCGATTGTACGAGATTTGAAGATCTTGGATGGGATCTTGGAGTTCTTCCTAAATATGAACTCTTAAAGAATTTTGGAGAAGATTTTGAAGTCATTGTTTGAAGCAAATAGGATTTTGAGAAGCTTATAACAAGGACGTTCAATCCAGATATATTGTTTTCGGATTTACTTAAAATATTTGTGATAATATCTTTGAAATTCTAGGATTTGTCTACGAGATATTTGGTAAGAGAAGATCTCAAAGATATTTGCTAAAAGTCATTGCTTGACTCTAACTTGGAAAAAGAAGGACTGAAGTCAAGATCTAAATCGAATATCTATCATGAGTCATTCTTGGATTCTATGTCTCGATTGGGCCGTAGCATACTTGTGTTATTTATTGTGATGTGGTGCCGATGGATGCCGCACACCTACTGCTAAGGCGACCATGGCAATATGACAATAAGGTGGTATATGATGGATTTATGCACTGCTATACCATTAACAGGGAAGGCAAGAAGGTGGTATTGCAACCAATGCGGGATTCTTTTGCAGAAGGAAAGAAGGCTATTATTTTTGTTCCTCGCAAGGAGTTTGAGGCAGAGATTGGTGAAGCCGAGGTTTGTTTTGCAGTGGTTTCAACAACTGTGGCAGGATTAACAGAGCAGAAAGAATAGGTGAAAATTCCGGAAAAGGTGAAAGAAGTCTTGCTGGAGTTCGATGACTTACTACCAAAGGAGTTGCCACCAGGATTACCCCCAATGCGTGATGTTCAGCACCAGATTGATTTTGGTTCCGAGAGCTATCCTACCAAACAAGGCGCATTACCGCCTATCTCCGCAACAGCATGAAGAATTGAGGCGCCACGTGAAACAGCTGCTTGATAAGGGGTACATCCGGTTGAGTGTCAGTCCCTGCGTCGTACTAGCTTTGTTGGTGCCGAAGAAGGATGGAAGTTGGAGGATGTGCGTAGACAGCCGTGCGATAAATCGAATCACCATCAAGTATCGATTTCTAATTTCGAGACTAGATGACATGCAGGATCAACTTAGTGGGGCGACGGTGTTTTCGAAGATTGACTTGAAGAGCGGATATCATCAGATAAGCATGAAGCCAGGAGACGAATGGAAGACAGCTTTCAAAAAGGCAGACGGATTATTTGAGTGGACAGTGATGCCATTTGGACTCTCCAATGCACCAAGCACGTTCATGAGGGTCATGAATCAGGTACTTCGGCCTTTCTTGAATAGCTTTGCCATTGTTTATTTTGATGATATATTGGTGTATAGTCGGTCAGATGAGGATCATATACAGCATTTACGATTGATTCTAACAACTCTAAGGGAGCATAGTTTATTTGCAAATCGCAAGAAGTGTGAGTGGATGACAGATAGCCTTGTATTTCTGGGATTCAAGGTTTCGGCCAAGGGGATATTTCTTGAGGAATCGAAGATTCAAGCAGTCCGAGAATGGCCTCAACCACGAAAAGTCATAGAGGTCAGATCATTCCACGACTTGGCTAGTTTTTACAAGCGATTCATCAAGAATTTCAGTGTTATTATGGCCCAAATGACGGACCTCTACAATGCCAAGGAGTTTATGTGGACTGAGGAGGCACAACAAGCATTTGAGGAGATCAAAGACAAGTTAACCAGTGCACCTGTCTTAGCTTTGCCAGATTTCAGGAAGATTTTCGAGGTAGATTGTGATGCCTCCAAAGTCGGGATTGGAGTGGTTTTGAGTCAGGAAGGAAGGCCCGTGGCATTCTTTGGGGAGAAATTAGGTGGTGCGAAATTGAATTATTCGGTTTATGACATTGAGGTTTACGCCATTGTTCGAGCACTTCAGCATTGGCGACATTACCTCATTTAGAGGGAGTTCGTATTGTATTCAGACCACCAGGCGTTGAAGTTCCTTCAAGGACAGTACAAGCTCCATGACCGTCATGCCAAGTGGATCACCATGTTACAGGAATTCACTTTTACCCTTAAGCACAAATTGGGAGTTATGACCAAGGTGGCAGACACTTTGAGCAGACAACATTCACTGCTGAACATGATGAAGATTGTCATTTTAGGTCTCGAGAGCCTGCGGGAGGATTTGCGGAGTGATACTAATTTTTGACAGGTGGTGCGAGATGTCGAGCAACAACTCCGAAGCGATTTTATACTGCATGAGGGATATCTTTTCCGAGGTAACTCTCTGTGTATTCCAGATACTTCTCTACGACTATTGATTGTCCAAGAATTGCATGCTCAAGTTCATTTTGGGAAAGATAAGACGGTTGGTTTGGTTAAATAGCATTTTTATTGGCCTGGGATTGATAAATACGTTCAGAATTATGTAAGAAGATGCCGAATCTGTCAAGTATCAAAGGGTAGCAGCAGTAATCAGGGCTTATACATTCCATTGCAAATTCCAGATGAGCCTTGGAAAAATGTGTTCATGGATTTTGTTCTCGGATTGCCAAGAACGCAGAGAGGATTTGACAGTATTTTTGTTGTGGTTGACAGATTCAGTAAGATGGCCGTTTTTATAGCTTGCAAAAGGACCATGGATGCTAGCAGAATAGCGGAGCTATACTTTATTGAGGTGGTTTGGCAATTTGGCCTACCTGGGACCATTTTGTCTCATAGGGACGACTTTAAAATTCAGTAGTCCATATCATCCTCAGACAGATGGGCAAACCGAAGTTGTGAACAGATCGTTGGGCAATATGCTGCGAGCTCAAATCAAGACTTACGGCACTTGGGATTCTCTCCTTCCGAAGATTGAGTTTGAATTTAATTGTTCAGTTAACAGATCTACTCAATACTCTCCATTTCAGATTGTGTATGGTAGGAATCCCAAGAGTCCGATCGACCTAGCACTTCCGGTTGATGGGACAGTGTCTAAGAATGTGGAGGAGGGCATTGTGGATTTGCAGGTCGTCCGGGCTGCGGTGAAGTCCAACTTGGAGCGAAATTATACACATTACAAAGAAGAGGTAGACTAGGCTCGACGAGATGCTGAATTCGAGATGGGAGATCTCGTGTGGGTGACATTGACCAAGGAGCGATTTCCGTTGCGAACCTATCACAAACTTAAAGACCGGAAGATCGGGCCCTGTCAAGTTTTGGAGAAGCTGGGAACCAATGCTTATCGGCTTGAGCTTCCGGATGATCTCTACATTTCTAAGGTTTTTAATGTACAACATCTAACCCGTTTTCATGGGGAAAATTCGAGTTTGAGGACAAACTCTTTTGAAGAGAGGGTGCCTAAAGCAGAGCTAGCCCATGAAGATATTCAGGAGGGCCCACGCAGGTCCAAGAGGCTGCAGGAGAAGTTTCAAGGCAATCGGAGATGATTGGAAAAGTTTCTGGGGTCGAATCGTAAACACTGAAAAGTTGTGGGAGCATCAGAATGGGCTCAAATTTGATGAGTGTATCCGGGACAGTCTAAGTAGCAATACTCACTGCAATGCTATGTCCAAAGCTGTTTTTTGGCCATCCGGGGTCATCTGGATGGACTTTTGGGCCTTTTTCTAGTTTTCTGTGATTTTTAGAAACTTTTGGCGTCTTTTCGTAATTTTTCCTACTTTAGGTTTAGGGTTTATTTATTGCCGTTTTTTGTTTGATTTTCGGCAGACTTCGATGTTTTTGCAACCTTTGAGTTTTCATTCAACAAAATTCGAGTATCACAGTGTGTTAAGAATATTGTCGTTTTATTCTTAAATAGCCTTTTCCTGTTATAAGGCTTTCGAGTGAAGTTGATTACAGTTGAGGTTCTACTTTTCTCACCATAGTTTCCGTTTTGCGTCAAGCAGATAGCATCACAGCAAGCCATTCAAGTGACTAGATGGTCCTTATTAATGTTAAGTACTATGGACACAAACTCCTGTTTTTGTTTCATTATTAACATGTTTACTATTCACCAATTTCTTGTTATTAGTCCTGCTAGGCCTCGTCAAGGGGGAGGTAACGGGCATTGCTCTCCTGATTGCTACGTTGTGCCCTCTAATTACTTGCACAAGATTTCTTGAGGAACATGTTAAGGGGGAGAGTTCTGAAAACAATTATGAGGGCCTGTATCATTAAGGAATTTGTAAGACATTTGAAAAATCTACACCTCTGATTACCACTATTTGTTTTGAATGCAGTTAAGGGCCTATACCAAGTGATCACAACAGTGATCACCAATTTAATAAATTTTGCATGTGTGAACATGATGAGACCTAGCATATGTCAAGGGGGATTTTTAATTTTAGATAATAACATATGCTAGATCTCTTTATTAGCTTTGGAATATTTTGATTATTTGTGAAATGTGGATTTGCATTTTTATCTTTGTAGGATTTTGAAGATCTTAGAGAATATCTTGGAGTTCTTGCTAAATATAAACTCTTAAAGAATCTTGGAGAAGATTTCGGAGTCATTGTGTGAAGCAAATAGGATTTTGAGAAGCTTATAAGAATGACATTCAAGAGCAGATAAATAGTTTTGGGATTTACTCAAAATATCTATGATAATATCTTTGAGATGTGCAGGATTTGTCTAAGAGATATTTCGTATGAGAAGATCTCAGACATATTTGGTAAAAGTAATTGTTGGACTCTAGCTAGGAAAGCGAAGGACCAAAGTCGAGATCCAAATTCAAAGATTGGTCAAGAGTCGTTCTTGACCTCTATTCTGGAATTCGGAGCTGCAATCTTAGTCCAAAGCCCTATATAAGAAGAAGGTCTTCTGTTTGTTTCGTTTAACCCTTGCGAGGGAAAAACTATGTTCATTATAATAGCGCGTAAAGCTGGTAAGTAACTCTAAGTCACTGATCACCTACGAAATGATGATCTGAAGTAGCTAATAGGCTTGGGTATAAGTAATCAGCGATTTTATAGTTTGGGCTATTCAACTATTGATGAGGTTATCATTGCTTTGGCTAGATACGGTTCAAATTGTAATTCTCTAATCAAAGCTATAATCTTTCAAAAAGGATAGTGGATTTAGCTGTAATTCTCTTGTATCCATTTATTTATTTCTTTCCTTCTTGATAGTTTCTTTAAATTTTCACTACATTTAATCTCTGTGCCATATTTTATAAGAAAATAACTCAACTATAAATATAACTGGGACAGAGGTAAAGGGTATTTTAGAAATTATATGTGCACATTTAAAAGCTTCAAAATCCATGTGAAACAACAACTTGTGAATTAGACTCTTTCGAAGGGAAATGAATGCATCACAACGGAATTGATATCGTTATTTTTAAAATAACCTATATCAAACTCTTTCAATAGAATTTGTTAAAGATAAAATGGCAGATTCAATACAAGATGAAGGGATCATATTAAGAGACTGAGGAAGTAATTATCATTACTAGGAGTTATTGACACAAACCTCATCTTTGTTCCTTACCTCAAGTCATATGCATCTAGCTGGGTCTACCTTTTCACCAAACCTACATAAAAACTATAAATATATTGTAGAAGATTTTGTTCAATTTTTTCAAGTAATGTTTACACCCTGTAAGGATAGAGTTTTTACTCATTAACTAATTGAATCCACTAGTTTGATTCTCAAAAGACAAAATACAATTAACTTTTTTTTCCCTTTTTTTTTCAAGTTGAAAATCCATTGTAGGATTCGGCAGACTCTACCCATTTATTAAAATAAGAAAAATTTAGATATGAGTCCATGTCCTCATATATGGACCTTGGAATTCATATCAAGCCAATGGCTATTATTTATTTTTTTAAGAGTAATTATTTTCAGTGGCCCTTGGTTTTAATCCTCCAACTTTAAATCATTTGGTTTTAACCCTCTAGCAATGAAAAGCTATAAAAACTGATCCTTTCCTCCATTTCCGGGGTAAAGCCCAGATGAAAGAAACCATGTGCCATTCACATGCCAATTTTCACAACAAACAACTCTTCAGTTCCTCTTGCTCCCATTCGAATCGAAACTACCAAAAACTTCCATCCTTGCAAAGAATCGATGAACATTGTATTGAAGGTTCAAAATTCCTACAATTTGAAATTACAATTAAGAGGTCTTGTGCCTGTCAAAACCAGAATAGAGAAGGACAGAGTGAAGGAACTTAAAGAGGTTCCGTCATTATCGACAGTAGCAGCTATTCAGGTGGCTAGGGCAAAAAAAGGGTAAGGAAAGGTGTGATACACGGAAGAAGGTGTCAGCTCCGACTAAAGAAAACGATTGAGTACCTCAATCCAAAAAAGTGGAAGTTTTGACGGTGTGAAGATTTTTTCAACCCATGCTCATTATATGGTAAAAAATACCCCAAGAAATTGACATTTGAATGGCATGTGGGGGTCTTCAATGACGGCTTAATGGTAAAATGTTGAAGGGCAAAAACCAAACTAGTCAAAGTTGGAGGGCTAAGACCAGATTTTGGGAAAGTTCAAGGGTGCCTGGAAATAATTTCCTTTTTTTTTACTACAAAGTACTAATACTTTGTGGGAATAATATTTGATGTGGCTCACAGGACAATGTCCATTGGAAACAAAAGTCTTACACTACATAGAAGGTGGAAAGAAATTCACTATTGATGGGGTCGAAAATGGACTGCGGGTCACCCCACAGATACTAATGGAACTCCGCCCTCAGCAGCCTGAGAAAATGATGAAAAAGGGTCACTGGAGGGGGTTGTCGCCCGGGGAAGAGCTTCGATGCCAAAGAAAGTGTTCTGAGAGAGATAGTTGAAGGTAAAGACCATTCTCTGAAACTGTTCAGAGCCTCTTAGTCTTCTGTCCTTAGACTGATTGTGTGTTTTGATTAAGTAGTGAAAGGGAGAAAGTCTGTTACCTCCTGGATTGCAGCCCTGCATTACGGAACTGTAGGTAATTAGGATAAATATAGGATTTCATTGAATCCCACCAATTGCTCCTAGAATCATGGTGGGACAAGAGATGTTGCCAATCACATCTCTGCTTGAGAGCCACGAGCTCGCTACCCAACCTTCAGACCATATTTGCAGCCTCACCATGGATGTTGAGTGCCTCGAACATCTCTTGCAGTGAAGTTGCACTGAGTAGTCGTTGACTCGTTGGAGTGATTAGGAGTCATGCACTTTGGTCGTGGCAAGGAAAATTTATGAGATGAGTTGGGAGCTACCAGGTCATGGGTTGAGCTCTAGTTGTACCACTCTTGAGCTCATTCAAGAGTTTGGTAACCTATAGCTCGATGACCCAGGAGGTCGGTGGTAGCAGTTTGCTGCCCATCTTTCCTCGTTGACTTAGTAAGTCTGGCTTTCTGCAATTGAAGGCATACGGCCTTTGGCCCATTTGGGGTTGACATTCGTCTGGGTCATGCCTATCCATGTTGTCATATCTGGTGTTGTACCCGTTTTACCCATAATTACCCCCCTTTAGGCCTAGTGAGCTCAGAGGTCGTTGGTGCCTAAATTACCATCTTCAAGCAATAGCCATTAATGGGTCCACCGATTCCTTGTAACGACTAGCTTTGGGGGTACCTTTCCGTTAGCGTCTTTGGTCGAGAGCTGCAAGTTGGCTAATTATTTTTTGACTTCAAGAAGAGTTGCGCACACATGGTCACCGCATGGAAGGAAAATGAGCAAAGTAGGGCCTCACAAGGTGATAGGTCGTGGTCTGGTGAGGCCTTTGCCATGCTCATCTGCTGGTCAGTGACCTCTAGGTCTGTGACCTGGGAGGTTGGTGGTAGAAGGTCCCTGCCTACTAGTACCTCGAGACTCGCCAATTTGACTTTCAGGTATTAAGTGTTGCCATCTCCAAGCAGCAAGTCTGACCTTCAGGCATTAAAGATTGCCATCTTGAGGTCAAGGGCCTAACCTTCAGGTGTCTAGAGTTGCCATCTCCAGGCCATCAGCCTAACTTTCAAGTATTCAGAGTTACCATTTTCAAGCCTTGGGGCTACCCTTTAGGCATTATGAGTTGCCATCTATAGAATGAAACCGTTGAAAAATCAAACTGTTTTCTTGCAACAGCTCGTGAAGTAGGCCTTCGGGGATTGAGAGTTACCATCTTGGGGTTGCGGCCCTTTAAAAAGTTGTGGTATTTTCTCACAACAGCAATTTTAGGAGACAAGATGCATTCCCTTTGTTTTTGGAAACTGTCAAGCAGTCTGGACTGGAAAGTCACCCCGTTTTACTTTTAGCAATATCCGACCTGTTTCAGGCTTGAAGAAAGGAACCACTTTTATTTTACGAGAAAATGAAGCATCTTTGGGTTCTAAACCGACGACTCGCTTCAGATTTGGGAAGATTGACCCGCTTGAAAGAATTTAAGGTTACTTACTCAATATAACTTGAACCTCCATTCATCGCTCAAGGATTTTACAATGCTTTTTTGCTTTGGGTTAGGATCATCTTTCTTTCTTCAGGACTTCACTGAGTGAGTTTTCTTTCTCTTTTGAAAAGTTGTTCCTTTTTTCTCTCTCTAATATGTTGACTGTGTCCCCATTTTCATCTTCTATATCTAGTACACCCACTCTCCAAACTAGAGAGACAACACCTTCTTCTTCTCTGGTCCATTTGGGAAACGGGGTTTTCTATATTTCTCTTGCCGACTAGAGCTCAATTGGTAAAAACTGAAACCTTTGGGCTCTCTGAAGCAAAAGCATATTCTCTATCTCCTTCTTTGAACCCCGATCATGTTTTTGAGCCCTGTAGTGAGTTCGGACTAGGGAAGGGTGAAATTGTTGCCGCCGAAGAGCATGAGTGTGATTTCAATAAGCGTGATGGACACATAGTCCTTTACGCTTCTAGCCTCAAGGGAGGGGTTCTCCTACCTCACATTCATCTCTTTTTTTTTTACCTTGCCTTCTTTTGGCGGTTTTCCTTAGCCCAGCTTGTACCCAACTCTCTTTGAACAGTAGTTGCTTTCGTCGCAAGCTATCATCTTTATCGAGTTCCAATCTCTCTGGAGCTTTTCAAATGCTTTTGTAGTTTGGGGGTCTAATCAGCGTCCAAAGGCACTAAGGGGTATGTTTAGGTTTCTCCTCGGCATAAGCTAGTTGGCCCTTTCCAGTCTTCTACAGGAGAGTAGAAATCCTCTTTCTTCTTCACTCACGTTCCTGACCAAGGCCTAACCAGATAGCAACCTAAAAAGCTCATTTTTCAATGAGCTTTCTGACTTCCCTTTGGATTAGGTTGAGCATAGGGACTTCCTTTTGGATTTGGTCAATTCTGGTAAGCTCAAATTTGGGTGCGCCGCACCAGTTTGTCCTGAGGTCTTCCTTCACTCTACTAGGTTAGGAGAAAAAGCAAAGCGTGCCCTTTCTTCCCTCAATGAAAGTGTTGGGATATCTTTTTTTGGTAGGAAATCTCCTTCTATTTACTGAACTTTAGCTCTTGCTATCTTGGCTTTAACAGTTTTCCTTCTTGTTTCTTGTAGTAATGAAGCCATCAAAGTGGCTTCGTGTTTCTGGACCCTCTCGAGCCTCTGAAGGAAGAGGTTAGGGCCCTGTTGGTACCTCCCTTACTCGTACCTCTACTATCAGGATTCCCATTCCTTGAGGTAGGGGAAGGGCTTAGCGGCTGAGAGGACTCGAGAGGCCTCCAAGAAAGATTCATCTGCAGTTGGGATGGGGCCTTCCAATAGGCAAACTAAAATTTTGACTTCCTCGTCTTCTCCCTCTTCCCAGCCTGTAATAGGATTGCTACCAGCCCTTCTGGGATGGGAAAAGCCTTGGAGACGTCGGAGTCTCAACCGGCATTCCCGGGGTGTGCCATGGAAAAGGTTGCTGAGACCTTTAAGAAGCTGGAAGGTGCTGCCTTAGCCTCTAGCACCAATGAGGCAGCTGCGAGGTGGGTCCCTGATTGCCATGGCAGCATCGGACTCTTTGCTACAATAGCCCCATCCTCAATCCTTTTTGACGGAGTGGACTTCGTTAAGTAACTGGGAAATTTGTCGACAACTCTCAAATAAGGAGCTTGATAGGTTTGGCACCTCGTTTCTTGCAATGGTGAGCTTTTCGCAAGCTTTCTGTCTTCCTATGTCTGACTTTGATCTATTTTGAGTAAGCTATTTGACTCCTTTCATTCTTCCTTTGCAACTTCTTGTCGCATTCCAAAGCGATATGGCAGAAGCTAAGGCTGGCAATGACACTATCTCCAAGGTTCTGGACGTGGTTGAGAAAAAGCAACCGAGTAGGAGGAGCATATCAAAATGCTCGAGGCCAGATTGGATGAAGTCAGGGGACTTTGCGATGAGGATGGCAACTTCGTGTTGGAAATTCTGGAGGAAGTCCCTGCTTTCTAAGAGTACTTGCAGTCTTTGCTAAGACCTCAACTGATCTCTCTATATGCCGAGGTGGTTGATAACCTTAAGGGGTTCAATCGGGGGATGAAGACTAACTCAGATTTTGATGCCAACTTTTGTCATCCTGAGTTGGCCATTCCTCTCCCTTGGAAATTGGAAAACCAAAAGTAGACTTCCCCTGAAGAGGTAGCTGCAACTGAGATCCTGACCCAGGTTGGTCAGGCTGTTGAAGGCTTAGCGCGGAAGGGGAAAACTCCTGTTGAGGTTACCCCTGAATTCGAGGAGATCCTGGACATCACCCTCAAGCTATGATTTCTCCTGAAGGTATTCTTTCTTTCCTGAGCACAAATGCTTTTGACAGGATGTTTCCTCAGCTTGTGTATGATTATTTCAGGGAAGGTACTGGACCTTTTCGCAACATTGCTGCATGCTTCCCAAAGAAACTTTATCTGACCATGCTGTTGGCTTGTCTAACAGGAACTTCAGGTGTCGTCCCTCCGAGCAACCCTATGGCTTCGCCTCGACCAGCATCCTGACCGAGGAAGAGGGAGATGCGGATGATGTGCCCCTTGTGTGACATTCCAGAAAGTAGCCTCGGGCTCCTTCAAGTTTTAGGATTTTTGACTCTTTCTTTTTCGTAAGTGCAATGAATATTCTACAAAGGTATGTTTGTGGCCTTCTGTCTTTTCTTCCTTTCTTTTATATAACTGCTTCATTCTTTTTACCCATGTTTTGAGCTTCATATTTGCAATTTTTCCACAATTGTCCAATGTATGTAGATTTATTTTGGCACAATAGCAAACAATATGGGTAAAACCAGCACAATATCCATGCAAGCCTTAAAAAACTAAGCCTTGAAAAACTTAGCTTTAAAACCATCCTTTGTTGAATCTGAACTGTTGAAGTCACCATAGTGTTGGGCAAGGTTCTCTTGACCAGTATTTCTGACCTCAACTGATGGCTCTTCGATGCCTACATTGTCTTAGATGGCATTTAGGTGTACAACTTTTTCAAGTGGCAAGTGTCCAGGGCCTTAGGAGTTGCCTTCCTTCAAGGTCAACGAGCTTGTAGCTCCTTCCTTAGTGTACCTCTTGGCCTATGTAATGTCCTTCCCAGCTTTCTTGCAGCTTGGTCAGTTGTCCTTGCTTACCGACATCTGATCTCTTGACGACCATTTCTCCAACCGTGAAATGTCTTTCTTTCACTCTTTTGTTCAAAAATTTGTTACTTGTCTTTTGTAAATTCTATCTGCTTCCATTTATTTGTTCTTGACTTCTTCGAAGAGGTCAAGGTCTGCCTTTCTGTCTACCTCGTTTAAGACTGAATTGTCTTCGGACAGTCTTAAAGATGTCATTCCAACCTCAACTGGCACTACTGTCTCTACTCCAAAACATAAGCTAAACGGCGTTTTTCCAATAGCCTTTCTTGGTGTGGTTCTATACCCCCATAGTATACTTGGGATTTCGTCTGGCCAGTCAGCCTTTTGACCTTCTTTCTCGAGCTCGGTGAGTCTTCTCTTGAGTCCTTCCAGGATGCTCTTGTTTGTGACCTCAGCCAAGCCATTAGCTTGTGGGTGAGCAACAAAGGTCAGTCTGTGTTCAATGTTGAGATTTGCACAGAAGGTCTTGAATGGCTCGCCAATGAATTGTCACCCATTGTCAGATATGATAGCTCGAGGAATGCCAAATCTGCAAAAGAGATGACTGCCATGGGTTCTGCTTCAACCGATCGGGTGAAATATTCCACAACAACTATGAGGAACTTTACACCCCCCACCATTCTCGGGGAGGGCGGCCCCAGAATATCAATGAATCATAGTATGATCAAAAGGTATTGATGTCTTGATCGACTAGTACTTAGTGGGCCATAGGTGTGATTTGTTTCCGTGCAATTGGCAGCTCGCACACTTCTGTATGACCTCCTCAATGTCTAAAACCATTGAGGGCCAATAATATCCTATCCTTAGTATTTTCTTTGCAACGGTTTTAGCTCCCACATGTGATCGACATATTCCACTGTGTACCTCTTCAATGACATACTGTCCTTCTCCCTTGCTTAAGCATTTGAGCATCGGCCAAGTGTATGATCTTCTCTATTCTTCGTCAACTCCTATCAGGACGTAGCGACGTACCCATTTCCACACTTGGTGAGCTTTTTTTGGATCTTGCTGTAAGTTGCCATGTTTGATGTGTCTATAGATTACGTACCTCCAGTCTGCTTGATCCTCAATAACGAAATTCTCCTCTTGAGCTATGCTGGGTGATTGCGACTGTTCCATGAGCAGCTCAGCATTCATTCCAATTACCTGTTGGTATACTTTGGACAATGTGTCTGCTTCGGAATTTTGCTCTCTAAGAATTTGCTCGATCAGGAAGTAGTCAAGCTTAGACACCATATCCCTTAATCTTCTGAGATATTTAATCATGCTGTCTTCTCTCGCTTAGTATTCCCCAGCAACATTGCTGGCTATGATTTGTGAATTTGTTTTGGCATGCAGTTTCTGCACTCTGAGAGCTCTCATAAGTCTTAGACCTACTAAGAGAGCTTCATACTCGGATTCGCTGTTTGAGGTTGGGAAGTTGTATTTCACAGAGTAAGGTATTCTCACTCCCTCGGGGCTGATCAACACAATTCTCGCAACTAAATTTTCTTTCTCTGTGGAACCATCTACATACATGGTCCAGATACTATATTCACAATTGCTAGCGTGCTGCAGTGGAACTCTGGTACATTCTTCTAAGAATTCTGAAAGGGCTTGAGCTTTGATGGCCTTCCTTGGCACAAAATTGAATTGATAACCTAAGAGCTAAAGGGACAACTTCACTGTTCTGCTTGATAGTTCAGGCATCACCAGAGCTTGCTTCAATGGTGAATTGGTCAAGACTCTTATCGGGTAAGCTTCGAAATACAGCTTTAGTTTCCTTGGAAGTAATAATGATGAGGTACAAGAACTTCTCAAGGCCCGAATACCTAGTCTCTGGGCATATGAGCAAACAACTAACATAGTAGACAGGGAACTGTTGGCTTGACCTTTCTACTAATAGGACTGAGCTAACTGCTTTCCCAGTCGCAGTTAGGTACATGCAAATTTCCTCACCCGACCTCGAAGAGACGAGCTTAGGCGGTTTTCCAAGGAAGTCCTTCAATCTGACAAAAGCAATCTGGTACTCTTCAGTCCAGTAGAAATCCTTCGGCTTCTTTATGGCGTCATAGAATTTCTCCCCTTTGTCCGCCATTTTACTAATGAAGCGTTCCAGTGCCACCATTTTCCTGCAAGGCTCTGTACTTCCTTGGTTTTTCTGGGAGGCTCCATATCTAGAAGAGCTTTGATCTTGTCTGGGTTGGCATCAATACCTCTCTCCGAGATCATGAAATCGAGGAATTTTTCTACTGAAACTCTAAAGGTGCATTTCTCCGGATTAAGCTTTATGTGAGCCATTTTCAGGGTTTGAAAAGTTTCTGTGATGTCCTCGATGAAATCTTTTGAGGTCTTGGATTTGATCACCATATCATCTACATAAACCTCCAGGTTCCACCAAAGCTGCTTCTTGAAAACCTTGTGCATTGCTCGCGAGAATTCGACTCCTGCATTTTTTAGGCCAAAGGGCATCTTGGTGTAGCAATAGGTCCTGACCACTGTGATGAAGGAGGTCTTATCCATGTCCCCAATGGCGATCGGGATTTGATGGTACCTTTTGTAAGTAACTAGAACGCATAGCCACTAGTATCCAACTGTTGAGCCTACCATCTTATCTATGCTCGGAAGGGGTAGAAGTCTTTCTGGCAGTACCTATTGAGTGTGGTGAAGTCCACACACATCCTCCATGTCCAGTCTTTCTTTGGTACCACAACCGGATTGGCCAACCATTTAGGGTATACTACTTCCTTCAGAATCCCAGCATCGAGAAAGGCTTGGACTTCTCGAGCTATGACCTCATTACGCTCGGGGGCGAATGTCCTCTTCTTTTGTTTCACCGGTTTAACTCATGGCTTAAGCCCGACCCGATGTTCAACAATCTCTCAATCGACCCCCTCGAGGTCGCCACGTTGCCAGGTGAAGACCTTCAAGTTTTCTTCAAGGGAATCCACTAGTTTCCCTTTGATCCTTGGAGGTAAGAGCTCTGTAATCTTAATCCCTTTTTTAGAGAATTTGGGGTTGAGGAAGACTTTCTCTCCTCTTCCTACCCCTTGGATTAGGAGTTGATCGTCCCCTTTTGGTTGGTCGATGCATTCCTCGTGCATGACCTCAAGCGAGCTTTCTTCGTTACCCTCAGCTAGGTAACACTCAGCAGCAGCTTGTCTATCTCCTTCCAGGATGGCCCAGGTGTCTTTGACCTTGATTCTCATATTGTAATTGAGCAGGTAGATTTTTGCTCTTAGGTCCATGGCCCCCTTTTGCCAAGGATGGCCTTGTAAGTTCTGGGGGCGTCCACAACCATCCTATCCATCATCTTGGTGATTTCTCGATTAGGTATGTGAATCGTGGTTGGGACCCTTAGGAGTCCATCTGCATATGTTGTGCTGAAGTTGAAGTTGGTCAAAGCCTTGTTTGACTTCATTAGCGAGCTTCTGTTAATTCCCATCTGGTGAAATGCTTTGCAGTACAGGATATTGACAGCATTGCCAGTGTGCATCAAAATTTTCTCTCTACGAAGTCGCCAATCTGGATTGACACTGGGGTTCTGAATTCCCCCCTTGAACTTGCTTGGACCTCTTTTCGATGGCATTTATCTAGCCAACTGGAAGTCTCGGATTATGCGATACCACTGGTGGCAGATGTGCAGGGCCTGCGTTCTTGGCCAAAAGCTCTTGCAAGTGGCCTCTTTTATCAGCCTTTCAATCTGATGCTTGAGGTCAAAGTATCCTTCATGAGATGACCATGATCCTTATGGCAGTGGCAAAATTTTGAGGGATCTCTTTTGGCCACAAGACTCTTAAGAAGCTTGGGTGGCTTCAAGAGGCCTCTTTTCTCCATAACCTTGATTTCTGCTCCTGATGCCTTGAGTGGAGCTATCGCATGGTCAAGAATGGTTTTTTTCCTCTTTTCTGATGTCCCTCCCTTGGGGTGAGGGTCTTACCTATCTCGCTTTGATTTTTGATGGCTCTTCGAATGTCCTCTATTGTCTTTTTCGTTGGCTGAGGTGAAACTAAGGATCTTCTTCGGGATCGATGTTTCCTCATCCTTGATCAGTTTTTCTAGGAGAGTTTGTAGCTCCTTGATTGTTTTTACTAGTTGTTCGGCCAGCCTGAGGGCCACATACCCTCCTTGCAACCCTTGCTTGAAAGTAGTGATGTAGATGACATCATTTTTCTGTTTAATCTCCACTGCTTCGTTGTTGAAACGACTGTAGTAGCTTCGGGTGCTTTCCCCAACCTTCTGCTTTACGAGTAATAGGTTGTTAATATCCTTTTCGCACCTCGTGCTACTTTGGTAGTTCTTCAAAAACAGCAGTTTCAGCTATGTGCAGCTCGAGATGCTTGCCTTAGGAATGCCCTTGAACTCGGACTAGGCTTTTTGGGTCAATGTTGACCGAAATGCTCTACACTTGACGTGGTCAAGGTGTTCAGTCATCTCCAGGTAAGAGAAGTATTCATGATTGTGCTACTGAGGTTCCCCAGTACCATCATTTTTTTTCTGCAATTGTGGAGCTTTGAAGCCTGATGGCATTCTTGTATTCGGATGCTGTGGACAAATGGCGAAGGCTCAGTAAGGTCCACAGTGCTTTGTAGTTCTCTATTTCTAGGGCGAGTTGCTCTCCTCGATGGATTACGGGCTTCCCCTCAAGTGTTTTCGCTTGTCATTTCAATCAGGCTACAACGAGGTGGCATCCTTGCTCCAGGAGGAGTTCCTAGAGAGCTCCCTTGCTCTTCAGAGTTCGTATTATGCCAAAGGCTCCGTGAGATGGCTGCTCGATTGAGCCTGTCTCTCAAGCAGTACCCCCTTTCATGGTTGAGGGTTTCTCTAAGATCGGTTACATTGTGAGTTCTCCCTTTTTGCGACCTCTCTTCTGCCGGACCTACTTCCCAACCAGCCTCGTTGCTAAGCGGCTCGGTCATCCCCTCGAAAGGCTGAAGCCGAGTTGGTTGGGGCCATTTAGCTGGGCCTCTGTGTGGCTATAAATCCATTTGAGGGGGCTCTGGAGTGCGCCCAGTGGATAGATAATCTAGCTTGCTGGAAACACTTTCTAGAGCCGCTCTTGGAAATCCTACTGGGCCTCTAGGACGGACCAGACTGTGCTGGCTCTTGGTAATCCTGCTGTGCGCCAGGTGGTGGATTATTATTGACAAAGGAAAGCGCCTGAGGTGGCATTTCGGGCACTGTTTCTCCAGTGTGCAATTGCGTTCTAGCAGGTGGCTTACCATGGTATGGCAATTGAACACGTGAGGGCTGAGACTAAGCCACCAGGATTGTTTTTATTTGATTGTACAAAAAAAGGTCTAGACTTGTTGTTTCAAGGATCCCATAGAGGGTGTTAGATGTGATGGGGTCGAAAATGGACTCCAGGTCACACCACAGATCCTAATGGAACTCCACACTCAACAGCCTAAGAAAATGATAAAAAGGGTCATTGGAAGGGGGTGTCACCTGGGGAAGAGCTCTGATGCGTAAATTAGTGTTCTAAGAGAGATAGTTGAAGGCAAAGACAGTTCTCTGAAAGCTATTCAAAGCCTCCTAGTCTTCTTTCCTTAGACTGATTGTGTGTTTTGATTAAGTAGTGAAAGAGAGAAAGTCTATTACCTCTAGGATTGCAGCCCTGGATTACATACCTATAGGCAATTAGGATAACTGTGGGATTTCGTTGAATCCCACCAATTGCTCCTAGAATCATGGAGTTTCCCTGTGACGAGAGATCTTGCCATTCACATCTCTGCTTGAGAGCCACGAGCTCACTACGGACGTTCAGACCATCTTCGCTACCTCCCCATGGATGTTGAGTGCCTCGAACATCTCTTCTGGTGAGGTCGCGCTGAGTAGTCGGTGACTCGTGGGAGTGATTAGGAGTCCTGCACCTTTGGTGGTGGCATGGAAGATTTATGAGACGAGTTGGGAGTTACCAGATCATGGGTCGAGCTCTGGGTATACCTCACTCGAACTCATTCAGAAGGTCAATGATAGCAAGTTGCTGCCCACGTTTCCTTATTGACTCAGTGAGTCTGGCTTTCTTATATTGAAGGCATGGGGCCTTTGGCCCATTTGAGGTTGACTTTCGTTTGGGTCTTGCCCGTCCATGTTGACTTAGCCAGGTTGTATCCGTTTTACCCATCAACTATATACAAATGCAAATAACAAATCTATTTTAACAATCGAATATGTACCTGTTTAATTCACCTAAAATTGAATACTACATTTTGACTTGACTACATTTGACTTTTTAGATATTAACACTCTATCCTTTTCATTAGCGCAGATATTGGCATTTGGTTAATAGATGTAAATCTTTAAGTCAAAAAATGATTAATTAATCTAATTTTATATTAAAACTCTATTTTATTTTAAAAAACGGGACTCTCAATTTTGAATGTTCTAAAATAGAAACGAAAATAATCAAATTTGAATCGGGGAGTATTACTTCTAGTGTCTCCTTTTGATGAATGAATATTGAAAAATGATCGGTCCGTCATTAAGAATGCAATAGAGCAGAGACTGTCATAACCCAAATCAGTTCCGTTTTAAATCTAGAAAACTCAAAATAGAAATAAAGGTATTCAATTTTAGATAGAAAAAGTTGTTTATTTATTCAATTAAGTGTAAACTTTTTTGTACTCAATGACGAAAGTAATTGTATTTCATTATGTTTCTGTAATAACAAGGTGGTCTACAAAACCCCTTCAGACCATCAGTTTGGTTAATTAGATGTATGATTTTTTTTTTTTTTTTTGAAGTAGATATTGTAATGTCGCCATCTTCGCATTGCTTTAAATGAAAATTACAAAATAGTAGTCACTAGTTACTATGATCCTAGCCAAGTTACAGAAATTTGACAAAAAATTACGCGACTTTCATCAGAGAAACTATTGTTCGTGCATCCAAGTCCGAGCACCAAGACCAGTCCAATTATGATGTCCAATTTTTGTGCAATAATTGTCCAGGTAAAAGAGTAAAGTTTCCATTTTCCAGAAATGAGTAACTATTATTGATGGGCTCAAAATATGAACATTGGGTCACCCCAAAACCGTGATGATGTCAATCGACTACAACCTAAGAAGAAAGACGAGATTAGTCACCGGAGGTGGGCTATGCCCAGGGAAGAACTCCGATTCTTGAGTTAGTATTCCGAGAGTAATTAGGAGTAATCAGTTCTTAGATAAACTGTGTATCTTGTTCTTATATTGTGTCAGATTGGATTATTTAAAAGAAAGATCAGTTACCTCCTTAATCTAGGCTCTACTATTATGTGAGAGTAGGCAGTTAGGATAGTTGTGGGATTGTGGAATCCCGCCAACTGCTCCTGAAATCGTGGAGTTTCCTTGGGTTGAGTTATCTCGCCATTCATGTCTCTGTCTCGAGCTATGAGCCCTCTAATCAACTTTGCAACCTGCCCATGGATATCGAGGGTGTCAGGTATCTCTTCTGGGAGGTCACTTCGAGTGGTAGTAGGCTTATGGGAGTTGTTAGGAGTCACACACATCTAATCTTGGCATGGGAGATGCATGAGACGAGTTAGGAGTTACCAGGTCGTGGGCTGAGGTTTGGTGGTGCCTCTCTTAAGCTCATTTAGGAGGTCGGTGACCTGGGAGCTCGGTAGTAATAGGTCGCTACCCACCTATCTTTGTTAACTCTGTGAGTTTGACTTTTTGGCATTAAAGGTTGCGGCCTTAGGGCCCATTTGCGTTGACCTTTGTCCGGGTCATACACATTTCGCCCATCATTACCCCTCTTTAGGCCCAATAAGCTCAGAGGTTGTGGTGCCTAAATTACCATCTACAAGTCTTAGCCGCTAACGAGTTCTCCAATTCCTTATAATGGCTAGCTTTGGGGTACCTTTCCATTCGCGTCTCTAGTATAGAGCTATAAGTTGGCTTTTTAGTTTCTCAACTTCAAGTGGAGTTGCTCACACTTGGTCACGGTATAGAAGGTACATGAGCAGGATTAAGTCTCACCAGGTCGAAGTTTGTGGTCTAGTGAGGCCTCTGTGTTGCTCATTTAGAGGTCGGTGGTAGGAAGTCCTTGCCCACTCGTACCTTGGGACTCGCTATTCTGACTTTCAAGTATTAGAGATTACCATCTCCAAGTCACGAGTCTGACCTTTAGGCGTTATGAATCACCATCTTTAGGTTGGGGGCCTTACCTTCAGGCATTATGAATTGCCATCTCTAGGTCACGACCCTTGAGAGGTCGAGCCATTTCTTGCGGCTGCCCACAAGCTTGACCTTGAGATATTAAGAGTTACTATTTCTAAGTCGTGGGGCTGACCTTCAGGCATTATGAATAGCCATCTGCAGGTCGTGACCCTTGAGAGGTCGTGCCACTTTATTCTGTAACTGCGATTCCTGGAGGGAGGAATGTCTTTCTAGCTTCCTGGAGAACTGAATCACTCAATAAAGATATGGGGAGATCTCATTGCTTCCACATCGGAGAGAGCTGATGCGTTCCCAGTTTTATTTCTTGATGGGGAAAGCTAAAGCACTTTGAGATTTTGGACAAACAATCCCTTCAGCTTCTTGGAGGGAAAACTTGAGACTTCTTTGTTCTGGAAGGCACGCCACTTAATCTTTGGGTAAAAAATGAATCATTTTCCTGCTCATTGGTTTCTACCCAGCATCTCAACAGACTTCTCTTGTCAACAATAACGAAAGTCTTCTGGCAATTTTTAACTTCTCTGCAACCTTTCCACACTCTTGCATTTGTTTCCTTTTTTCTACTTCTTCCCTGCTTCTACTTATTCCGAGTCTTTGTCAAAGATGCTTGTTGTTACTGAAGCTAAGTTCCTTCCATTGACTCACTAGAAAATGGGATCTTTTATTCCCCTCCTCTCATGCCTCAGGCCCTTTATGTGCCAAGTCTGGCCTACGACACATCTAAGGTTGGGGTTAGCTCCTAGTCTTCGACATTGGCCCTACTGAAGCCATGGAGATTCACAGGGAGATGGGGTTGGAAATCAGCAATCTTGCCACTGCGGTTGGGGCAAAGCGTCCTTGCAATAAAAGCTTTAGGTGCATATTCCATTTTCACTCTAGCCTCTGAGGGGTGATTCTTTTCCCTTTTCTTCATTCTTTACTTCTAGACATAGTTTTCTTTTAGGATGTGCACTTGGCTCAACTCGTTCCAAACTCTCTAAGGAGGATAGTCGCTTTCATAGCGACCTACCATCTCTATAGAGTTCTAGTTTCTCTGGAGCTCTTCAAGTGCTTCTTCAAGCTGAAGGTTCCATCAGTCTTCAGCTCCTCTAGGGGGTACCTCCGCTTTGTCCCTTGGTACAGATTAGTGGGTCCCTACCAATCCTCAATGGGGAATGGAAGTCACACTTCTTTTTCTCTCATCTTCCATATAGTATAGTGCGCAGGTATCTGGATTGGAATCTATACCAGACCTTCTTTAACAAGCTTCCCTATCTAACCCCTCATCTGAGGTGGCATAGGGACTTCTTGATGGGACTTGTCTATTCTGGTAGCATCGAGGTGGTATGCACTTCCGAGGTTTGGCTAAGGTCCTTCCTAAATGCTATTGGTCTAGCGAGAGGACTGCTACGCAACCTTCTCTCGGTCAAGACAAGCCTGAGGATAACCAATTCCAATAACGAACTTCCCAATTTTGATTACCTCCATTTGTGACCTTTATATTGACTATTTCTTTCTTTTATTTTGACATTGCTGAGGGACGAACTCTGGCTCTATCGATTTGGTGCTACCATAGTACCCATTGGCAGTGGCCCCACAGTAGAAGCCGAGGGCAACGATGAAGTTTCTTCCTCAGCAGTGTTTGCCCCCACCATAGCCATTGAAGTTTCTGTTGAAGTCCCCGTTGGACCATTTTCTAGACCTTCGAGCCGTGGAGAGCATAGGACTCGAGCTGCTTCCCTCTGAAGTGGTAGAAGACCAACCGTGGTTCATAGGACCTAGATTGCTTCCTGGCGAAGCGCTGAAATGGTTGAGATGCTCAGAAGTCCTTCCCCAGGCCCGCCAGTGGAGATTTCAAGCTCCTCTTCCTCTCCTTCTCCATAGAGAATCCATTCTATAATAGAGTAGGAACTTGAATATTCAATCCTTTTTTTGTTAAGGACTGAATATTTTTAGAGGCTTGTTTGTGCTCTTGTGTCTTTTCTATGACAATTTTATCTTTTTCAATGCCTTTCCTTTATAGCTTTGCTAAATGTTCTACATTTACCTTTCTTTTTTTTTTTTTTTTTTTTTTGCACTTTGAATCTTGAGGCAAATTGAACTTGAAGCAATATATTGCAGAATGAATAGTTGGTAAGCTTTAGAAACGAGAATAACTTATCTTTTATTCATGTCTTGCTCAAATTAAAAACTGGTAACGTTCTCACCATGATGCTCAGCAAGGTCTTTTTAATCGTCTACATGGGGGTCTGTAATGTTTTAATCAACTTAAGGCATAGAACTTTTTTAGATGGCAGATGTTCCAAGGTCTCAGGAGTTATCTTCCTTCGAGATCTGTGAGTTTATAGCTCCCTAATTTATGGACTTCTTGGACTATATAAGGTCCACCCCAGCTTTCTTGCAGCCTGGTCAATTGACCTTGTTTGCCAATGTCAGACCTTTTATGGACCTTTTCTCCAATTGTGAAATGTCTTGAAACTCTTTTGTTGAAAAAATTTGTCACCTGCCTTTTGTAGGTAATATCTGCTACCATTGCTTTATTTCTGACCTCCTTGAGGAGGTCAAGGTCTGTCCTTCTCCTCCCCTCGTTCAAGACTAAATTATATTCAACCAGTCTTAAAGACTGTACGTCGACTTCAACTGGCATTACTGCCTCTACACCAAAGTACAAATTGAATGGCATTTCTCCAGTAGCTTTCCTAGGCATTGATCTGTATGCCCGTAGAATGCTCAGAATTTCATTCGACCAAGTAGTTTTGTGACCTTCTTTTTTTAGCTAGGTGAGCCTCTTTTTGAGTCCTTCCATAGTGGTTCTGTTGGTGACCGTGGCGAACCCATTAGATTGGGGATGAGCTGCAGAGGTCAACCTCTGCTCAATGTTTAGGTTTTCATAGAATGTCTTGAATGGGTTGCCAATGAACTGCCTGCTGTTGTCTGATATGATAGCTCGGGGTATCCAAACCTGCGTACTATGTTTCTCTAAACGAAGGACTGAACTTTTGGTGATGACATGGTTGCCATTAGCTCTGCTTCAACCCATCTAGTGAAGTACTCCATGACAATAATCAAGAACTGAAGACCCCCCACCCCTTTCCAAGGGTCCAAGAATATCAATGCCCCAAATATTAAAGGGTACCGATCCATTGATGGATTGATACCTTGTTCGGGCCACATGTGATTTGTTCCCATGCAACTGGCAGCTTGTGCATTTCTGTATGTTCTTCTCAATGTCTGAAACTACTAAGCGCCAGTAATACCCTCTTCTTTGTATTTTCTTGGAGACAGTCTTTGCTAATGTGTGGGATCCACATATTCCGTTGCGTACCTCTTCAATGACCTATTGTCCCTCTCCTTGGCTTAGACATTTGAGTAATGGCCAGTATAGGACCTCCTGTATGCTTTGTCATCTCCTATTAGGACGTAACGAGGTGACCATTTTTGCACCTTGCGAGCTTCCTTTTACTCCTATGGGAGGTTGCCATGATTGAGGAATCTGTAGATCGGATATTTCCAGTCTGCTTCATCTTGGTTTATCCTTGGAAAGTATATCTGTTCCACCAATAGCTCTGCATTAGTCCTGGCTATGTCTCAATAGACTTTGGATAGTGCATCTGGTTCTGTATTTTCGTCTCTAGGTATCTACTCAATAAGGAAAAGCCTAAGCTTAGAGGTGATAGCTCTTACTTGTTTGAGATATTTAACCATGTTGTCCTATCTAGAATCGTAATTTCCAGCAACCTAGCTGGCTATGACCTGGGAATCTATTTTAACTTGCAATTTCTGCAGTTTGAGAACTCTTGTTAACCTTCGACCTGCTAAGGGAGCTTCGTATTCGGATTTGTTGTTCGAGGTTAGGAAGTTGTACTTCGCAGAGTAAGTGATTCTCACTCCCCCCAGGGCTGATCAATACTATTCCCGCAACAGACTTTTCCTTCTTCGTTGAATTGTCTGTATACATTGTCCAGACGTTGCTTTCATAGGTTCTCGTGAGCTCTAATGGAGCTCTTGTGCACTTCTTTACGAAGTCTACAAGAGCTTGTGCCTTAATTGCTTTCCTTGGCTCAAATTGAATTTGATATCCGTAGAGCTTAAAGGACCACTTCATCGTTTTGCCTGACAACTCAGGCTTGGCTAGAGCTTGTTTTAGTGGTAGATTTGTTAAAACACTTATCTGGTAAGCTTCAAAATATGGCTATAGTTTCCTCCAGGTAATGATAATGAGATACAAGAACTTTTCGAGGTCTAAATATCTAGTTTCTGGACCTCTGAGCAATATACTAACATAATAAACAAGGAACTGTTGTCCTAACCTTTCTACCAGAAGCACTGCTTTCTATATTGCGGTAAGATACATCGAGATTTCCTCTCCCGATCTCGAAGAGACAAGTTGAGGGCGTTGCCCCAGAAAGTCCTTCAGTTTGATGAATGCCGCATGACAGTCCTCGGTCCACTAGAAGTCCTTCAGCTTGTTTATGACATCATAGAATATTTCTATTTTGTTCGCCATTTTGCTAATAGAGCGCCCTAGTGCTGCCATCTTCCCTGTTAGACTCTAGACCTCCTTGATGTTTCTGGGTGTTCCATGTCCAACAGAGCTTTTATCTTGTCTCAATTGGCATCAATGCCTTTTTTCGAGATCATGAAGCCCAGAAATTTACCTGTTGAGACTTTGAAGGTGCATTTTTTAGGTTGAGCTTCATGTGAGCAGCCTTCAGGGTCTGGAAATTTTACCTGGTATCATCAATGAAATCTTCAGAGGTCTTGGACTTGATCACTATGTCATCCACATAGACGTCTATGTTCCTCCCGAGCTGGGTTATGAACACCTTATGCGTAGCTCGTCGGAATTCTACATCTGCAGTCTTTAAGCCGAATGGAATTTTGGTGTTGCAATATGCCCCAGCCTTTGTGATAAATGAGGTCTTTTCCATCTCTTGAATAGCCATCGTTATTTGGTGGTATCCCTTGTAAGCATCTAGAAAGCATAACCACTGGTACCCAGTTGTAAAATCCACCATCTGATCTATATGCTTGGAAGTGGACTGGAGTAAATCTCGCAAAATTTGGTAAGTGTGGTGAAATCCACACACATCCTCCATGTCCCTTCTCTCTTTGGGCCACTCAGGGTACACCACTTCTTTCGGAATCCCTGCATCGAGAAGAGCATGGACTTCTCGAGCTATGACCTCATTGTGCTCAGGGGTAAAGGTCGTTTTCTTCTGTTTCGCAGGCTTAACTCCTGAATTGAGCCCGACCTTGCGCTTAGCAATTTTGCGGTCCACTCCCTCGAGGTTGCTAGGCTGCCAAGCAAAGACCTTCAGATACTCTTGAAGGGAATCAATGAGTTTTCCCTTGACCTTGATCAATTTCTCAGGGAATTCCGAGTTGAGGAACACTTTTTCTCCTCTACCAGTTGCCAGAATCTGGAGATTGTTATTTTCTTTCGGGGGGTCAATGCATTTCTTCTTCTTGAGCTCAGGCTAGCCTTCCTCATTACCTTCCGTGAGGTAACATTCTGTAGCAGGTTGTTTGTCCCCCTCTAGGACTATATAGGTGTCTCCTAGTTGGATTTTCATGTTGTAGATAAGCGTAGAAATTTCTGCTTTCAAGTCCAGGAACCCGTTTTGCCTAGAATGGTATTTTAGGTTCTAGGCGCTTCAACCACCATCCAATCCATGATTTCAGTGACCTCTTTGTCCTTTGCAAGAATTGTTGTTGGTTGTGCTACCGTTGAAGCTGGTCTTAGCTTTGTCTGACCTTATTAGTAAGCTTTTATCTATGGCCATCTAGACGAAGGCCTTTCAGTATAAGACATTCATGGCACTTCCAATGCCCACCAAAATTTTGCAGACAAGCTAATCCCCAATCTAGAAGGATACCGTGAAGGGTTCTGAGTCTCCTCTCCGGGCTCCCTTGGACCTCCTCTCAATGGCATCTATTTTTCGCGTCGAAGGTCGTTGATTTCGAGGGGCTACAGGTGGTAGATCAGCTAGACCTTTAGCAACCTCTCCATCTCCTGCTTGAGGTTGAAACAATCTTTAGTGAGATAGCCATGGACCTTATGGTAGTGACAGAACTTGGCTGGGTCCCTTTTGGCCACAGGACTCTTGAAAAGCCTGGGCGGCTTCGGAAGTCCTCTTTTCCCTTGACCAACCAGAATTTCTAATCATGACGTTTTCAGAGGGGGGGATGGTCATCCTCCTCCTGTTTGAGGTCCCTCCTTTTGATTGAGGGCCATTCCTGTCCCTTTTCTATTTTTGTGGGTTTCTTCGTTGCCCCTTGTTGTCTCTTTCAGTGACTGAGGCGAAGCCAGGGATCTTCTTCTGGACCGCTATCAACTCAGCCTTTACCAATTTTTCAACAAGCATTTGCAGCTTCTTGATGGTTTTTACTAGCTCCTCGGCCAGCCTGAGGGCTACATATCCCCTTGCAAATCCTATTTGAAGGCAGTGATGTAAATGACATCATTTGTCTACTCATTCTAGATTGCCACTTCGTTGAAACGAATGTAGTAGCTCTGGTGGCTTTCTATGACTTTCTGTTTGATGGTAAAGAGGTCGTTGATATCTTTCTCACACCTCGTGCTGCCCTGATAGTTCTTTAGGAACAACGCCTTAAGTTGTTTCCAGCTTGAGATGCTTGCCTCAAGAATGCCCTTGAACGAGGTCTGGGCCTTTTTGGTCAGTGTCAACCGGAAGGCTCTATTCTTGACGTGCTCGAGATACTCGAACATTTCCATGTAGGAGACATACTAATCAATGTGCTGTTGAGGCTTCCCTGTACCGTCATATTTCGCCCCTAAGTGTGGGGCTTTCAATCCTTTTGACATCTGACCAGTGCGAATGCTGTGGACAAACGATGAAGGCTCGGTAAGATCCACATTTCTCTATAGTTCCTGATTGGGTTGGTGAGTTGCTCTCCTCAGTGGATTGGTTGCTACCCCTCGAGCGTTATCGCCTATCATTTCAATCAGGCTTCGTCGAGGTGGTATCCTTACTCCAAGAGCAGTTCGTAGAGACCTCCAATGCTCTTCAGGATCCTGTCTCTCACTTTGCAACATGGCTTCTCGGTTAAGCTTGTCCCTGAGGTCGTGTCCTTTCCCATTGTTCACGATTTCCCTGAGGTCGATCATAGGTGGGGTCCTCCAAGACCTTTCTTGTTCTCCACCTATTTCCCGACTTGCTACTTGTGGTCAGGGGTCATTCCTCACTTCTGAGAAGGCTCTGCCTGGCCTTGAGGCGGCTGCGAATTCCTCTAAGAAGGCTCTGGAATGTGCCTGGTGGATATATAATCCGGTCTGTTACATACCCTCTCTAGGGCTACCACCAGTTGTTCCAGGAGATCCACCAAAACTTACATCTGTGTTCACTCGGATCTCTATGGTCTAGGATTATTGCTAATGGCAGTAGGCAACGTGTCCATGCCCGAACCCTTCTTACATCGGTGGAGGATTTGCCGGCACAATTCGGGACGGACCTGACTGTGTTGGCCATAGTTGATCCAACTAACTAATAAGCGTTGGATCATTATTGTCGGCAGCCTACGTCGATGGTAGCATTTCTGGCACTGTTTCTCCAGTGCACAATTGCATTCTGCAGGGTGGTTTGCCTCTGCACGGTCATTGAACGAGTGTCGACTGTGAGTAATTCATCTAGCTTTTTTATTTGTTTTTTGAAAGGGAAACAATGTTAAGGGTTTTTTGTTCTGATTTCCCATAGATGGCTCCAGACGTGATAAGGCTCAAAATATGAACACTCGGTCACCCCAAAACCGTGATGACGTCAATCGACTGCAACCTAAGAAGAAAGATGGCATTAGTCACCGGAGGTGGGCTGTGCCCAGGGAAAAGCTCTGATTCCTAAGTCAATATTCCATGAGTAATTAGGTGTAATCAGCTGTCAGATAAACTGTCGCTTGTGTATTGTGGTCCTGTTCGTAGAATGTGTGAAATTAGATTATTTAAAACAGAGATAAGTTACCTTCTTAAAATGTCTCTGCTATTACGTAACAGTATGCAGTTAGGATAGTTATAGGATTGTGGAATCCCGTAAATTGCTCAGGAAATGGTCGAGTTTCCCTGGGTTGAGTTATCTCTCTATTCAGGTCTCTGTCGAGAGCTACAAGCTAGCTAACCAAACTCTGGACCGTCTTCGCAACCTACCCATGGATATTGAGGGTCTCAACTATCTCTTCTGGGAGGTCGTTTCAAGTGGTAGTAGGCTCATGGGAGTTGTTAAGAGTCGCGCACATCTAGCTATAGCATGGAAGATGTATGAGACAAGTTAGGAGTTACCAAGTCGTGGGTTGAGGTCTGGTGGTGCCTCTCTCGAGCTCATTTAGGAGGTCAGTGACCTTCGCTATTGGAGGCAATAGGTCGCTGCCCACCTATCCTTCTTGACTCCGTGAGTTTGACTTTCTAGAATTGAAGGTTGGGGTCTTGCCCCATTTGGGTTGACCTCTGTCTGGGTCCTACCTGTTTGCATTGACTTATCCGAGTTACACTCATTTCTCCCCTCATTATCCCCCTTTAGGCACAGCAAGCTCAGAGGTCGTCGAGCCTAAATTACCATCTTCAAGTCTTAGCTTCTATGGGGTTCATCGATTACTTATAATGGGTGGCTTTGGGGTTCCGTTCCATTCACATCTGTAGCAAAGAGCTGCAAGCTGGCTTGTCAGTTTCTCGACCACAAGTGCAATTGCGCACACTTGGTCGCGAGATGGAAGGTACATGAGTAGGATTCATTCTCATCAGGTCAAAGTTCATGGTCTAGTGAGGCCTCTGTTGTGCTCATTTGGAGGTCAGTGACCTCGGGATCCATGACCGAGGAGGTCGGTGGCAGGAGGTCTTTGCGCACTCATACAGCAGGACTCGTTGTTTTAACTTTCAGGTATTAGAGATTGCCATCTCCAAGTCGCGAGTCTAAACTTTAGGCATTATGAATCACCATCTTTAGGTTGGGGGCCTTACCTTCAGGCATTATGAATTGCCATCTGCAGGTCCCTACCTTTGAAAGGTTGGGCCATTTCTTGCAGATGCAAGCAAACTTGACCTTCAGATATTAAGAGTTACCATTTCTATGTCATGGGGCTGCCCTTCATGCATTATGAATTGCCATCTGTAGGTCGTGACCCTTCAGAGGTCGTGCCGCTTTATTCTGTAACGACTATTCCTGGAAGGGAACATGTCTTTCTAGATTCTTGGAGAGCTGAATCACTCAATTGAGATGTGGGGAGATCGCATTGCTTCCGCATAGGAGAGAGCTGGAGTGTTCCCAGTTTTATTTCTTGATAAGGAAAGTTGATGTGCTTTTAGCTTTTGGACAGACAATCCAGTACAGCTTCTTGGAGGGAAAACTGAAGAGTTCTCTGTTCTGGATGGCCACGCCTCTTAATCTTTGGCCAAAAAATAAATAGTTTTCCAACTCATTGGTTTCTACCAACTTCTCAGCAGACTTCTTTTTTCACCCATGTCAAAAGTCTTCTGGCAATTTTGAAATTATCTACAACCACTCCACACTGTTGCATCAGTTTCCCTTTTTTTTTTTTTTTCTTTCTTTTTTTGCCCTTCTTCACTACTTTTGCTTACCACATGTCTTTGTCTAAAGATGTTTGTCAAAGTTGTTTGTTGTTTCTAGAAAATGGGATCTTTTATTCCCCTCCTCTCTTGGCTTCGGCCATTCCCGTGCCATGTTTGGCTTATGACCTATCTGAGGTTGGGGTCAGCTCCCAGTCTCCCTCCCTGGGCTTTACTGAAATCATGGAGATTCGCAGGGAGATGGGTTGGAAATTGGAGACCTTGCCACTGCTGTTGGGGCTGAGCGTCCCTACAATAAACGTTTTGGGCACATAGCCCTTTATCACTCCAGCCTCCGGGGGGAGGGGGATTCTTTTCCCTTTTCTTCGTTCTTTACTTCTAGACATAGTTTTCTTTTGGGAAGTGCATTTGGCTAAGCTCGTCCCAAACTCTTTTCGGAGGATAGTCGCTTTCATAGCGACCTATCATCTTTACAAAATTCCAGTTTCTCTGAAGCTCTTTAGGTTCTTCTTCAAACTGAAGGCTCCATCAATCTTCAGCTCTTGTATGGGGTGCCTCAGCTTTGTCCCTCGGTACAGATTAGTGCGTCCCTTCCAGTCCTCAGTTGGGGAATGGAAGTCAGGCTCCTTTTTCTCTCATCTTCCAGATAGTATAGTGCGGAGGTATCCGAATTAGAATCTGTACCAAAGCTTCTTTAAAGAGCTTCCCTATCGGACCCCTAATCTGAGGCGGCATTGGGACTTCCTGATGGGAGTGGTCTATTCTGGTAGCGTCGGGGTGGATGCACTTTCGAGGTTTGGCCAAAGTCCTTCCTAAAGTCTAGGGAGATGAGTGCTAAGTAACCTTCCCTTGATCGAGGAAGGCTTGAGGATAACCAATCCCGGTAAGGAACTTCCCCAATTTTCATTACCTCCTTTTGCGACCTTTATCTTGACTGTTTCTTTCTTTTATTTTGACAAAGCTATGACATGCTCGCTGGCTCCATCAGTCTGGTTCTACCATAGTTCCCATTGGCTATGGCCCCATAGCATGAGGCAAGGGCGGCGATGAAGCTTCTTCATTAGTGGCTTCAGCTCCGACCATAGCCATTGTATTTTCTGTTGAAGTCCCCACGGGACCATTTGCTAGACCTTTTAGCCGAGGAGGGCATAGGACTGGAGCTACTTTCCGGCGAGGTGGTTGGGGACCAACCGTGGTTCATAGGACCCGGGCTGCTTCCTAGGGAAGAGGTCCTCCCCAGGCCCGCCAATGGAGATTTCAAGCTCCTCTTCCTCTCCTTCTCCCTAGAGAATCCATTTTGTAATAAAGTAGGACCTTGAATATTCGATCCTTTTTCCGTTAAGTACTGAATATTTGCTAAGGCTTGTTTGTGGTCTTATGTCTTTTCTATCACAATTTTATCTCCTTCAACTCCTTGCCTTTAAAGCTTTGCTAAAGGTTTTGCTTTTACTTTTTTTTTTTTTTTTCGCACTTTGAATCTTGAGGCAAGTTGAACTTGAAGCAAAACATCACAGAATGAAGACTTGATAAGCTTTAAAAAGGAGACTAACTTATCTTTTATTCATGTGTTGCTCAAATTCAAAACTGGTAATGTGGTTGAGCTCGTCATGATGATCAGCAAGGTCTTTTTAATCTGCTTCATGGGGGTTTGCAATGTTTTAATCAGTTTTAGGCATAGAACTATTTTAGATGGTACATGTTCCAAGGTCTCAGGAATTCTCTTCCTTCGAGATCAGTCTCTTATAGCGCCCTCCTTTATGGACTTCTTGGGCTGTGTAAGGTTCTTCCCAGCTTTCTTGCAGCTTGGTCAAGTGACCATGTTTGCCAATGTCTGACCATTTAATTACCATTTCTCCAACTATGAAATGTCTTGAAACTCTTTTGTTGAAAAAATTTTTTACCTACCTTTTGTAGGTTTTATCTACTTCCATTGCTTTGTTTCTGACCTCCTCGAGGAGGTCTGTCCTTCTCTCCCCCTTGTTTAAGACTGAATTATATTCAGCCAATCATAAAGACTAAACATCGACTTTGACTAGCATTATTGCCTCTATGCTAAAGCACAAATTGAATATCATTTCTCTAGTAGATTTGCTAGACATTATTCTGTATGCCCACAGAATGCTCAGAATGTCATCCCGCCTAGTAGTTTTGTGACCTTCTTTTTTGAGCCCGGTGAGCCTCTTTTTGAGTCCTTCTATAATGGCTCTATTGGTGACCTCGGCGAGCCCATTAGCTTGGGGATGAGCTACAAAGGTCAACCTCTGCTCAATGTTTAGGTATTCATAGAATGTCTTGAATGGGTCGCCTAAGAGCTGCCTATTATTGTTTAATATCATAGATCGCGATATCCCGAACCTGCATACAAGGTTTCTCCAGACAAAGGACTGAACTTTTGTTGATGAGATGGTTGCCATTGGTTCTGCTTCAGCCCATCTAGTGAAGTACCCCATGGCAACAATCAGGAACTGAAGACCTCCCACCCCTTACGGGAAGGGTCCAAGAATATCAATGCCCAGGTACTAATGCATTGACGGATTGATACCTTGGAGGCACACGTGATTTGTTCTCGTGCAACTGGCAACTTGTGCATTTCTGTATGTTCTTCTCAATTTATGAAGCCATTACGGGCTAGTAATACCCTGTTCTTAGTATTTTCTTGGTGAAATCAACCATGTCTGTGTAAGAGGAGCAAAATTCAAGTTTTATGAAAGATATTTTGATACTCTGCCTATATGAAAAATTTAAGAATGAAAAACCTTTTATAATGACAAAGAAAATGAAATCGAAACAAGATAATCTTTCAGAACTTTTATCTTCTTGTAGGGCAACTGTCGTACTTGTATTATCTATCAAGAATACAGACTCCTAAAGCTTTCCTTAGTGATTCAAATGTTTTAGAATCTAAAGGTATAGTAAAAATGTCAGCCAGTTGTTTTTCCATTGACACATGCTCAATGACAACAGTCTTCGACTCTACAAATTCTCTAATGAAATGATGTCTTATGTCAATGTGTTTAGTGCGAGTGTGTTGAACAAGATTTCTAGAAATATCAATGGCACTTTTATTGTCACAAAACACAGTAAACATATCTTGCATAATATCGTAATCCTTTAGCATTTGTCGCATCCATAATAGTTGTGTACAGCAGCTTCCTACAGTAATGTATTCTGCTTCTGCAGTTGATAAAGATATTGAATTCTGCTTCTTGCTGTACCATGAAACAAGATTGTTTCCAAGGTAGAAACATTCTCCAGAAGTACTCTTACCATCATCCAGGTTTCCTACCCAGTCTGCATCATTGAAACCTGCTAAAAATGCAGTGGTATCAGTAGTATATCAGATGCCATAATTTGATGTAGCATTGACATAGCGGATAATTCTTTTGACAGCCATCAAGTGAGATTCTTTGGGATT
>JAOXNR010053456.1:0-14206 GCA_028571225.1 Parsonsia alboflavescens
ATTGATAATTAGAGTGGGCAAGGTTTTCTACACGTTGCCAAAATTTTCTTAAAAAACCAAAAAAAAAAACACCGCTCCTCACCAAAACGATATCGTTCTGTCTTGACACACAGTGTGTGATGGAGCACAGAATAGAAAACCTATATAAATATATATATATATATATATTTATATATTTATAGACCTCCAATGATTTTAGCATTGAAGGTACATTAGAAAATTAATTTATTTGGAAAAAAAGGGAAACAGAATAGTAAACAACTAAAAGTTATTCTAAAAATAAGATTTAGATAATTGTATTGTAAAATTGTTTTGCAAAATTAAGCACACCAAATCATTTTTCTTATTCTCCAAATTTTCTTTAACAAAAAAAAAAAAAACTATTTTGAAAATAGAAGTCAAACAGGCTCTTAATTTCTTTAAAATAATTTTTTTATGATACACAAAATAGTTCAAAACTATTTTGAAAATAGAAGTCCCATTTTATCTATTGGGTAAACCAACTCAAATCCAATTTGTCCTAAGGGCTCATGTTAGCCCAAAAACCCAACTGGGGAGAAGATGATGCCTATGTTGAATTTTAGGAAAAACTCTCTCAACTCCACAGGATTCAGTTAATTTCAATCCATTTGGTTCATTTTTTTATAGTAGTTTTTTTTTGTTTTGAAAAATTTGGAGAACAAAAAAACTTTTTTGGTGGACTTGTTAGGAAAACAGTTTTATAGAACAATTTTTTAAATCTTTTTTTGGGTACAATTTTTAGAAAATATCTTTTAGATGTTTTCTATTCCGTTTTCATTTTTTCTTTTTCAAAATAAATTAATCTCTTCATATAACTCCAATGCTAAAAGCCAATAAAAGTCACAATTTTCATAAAAAAAAGGAAAAATTTGTATTTCACATTTTATATTTTCTCATATGTAAACTTGAGCATGAGTTTATTATGTTATTTATTTTTTTCTTAAAAGTTAATTATATATTACTTAAATAGTTAAATTTAATGCATTTCATAAATTAATATCAATTATAACTATCCTTTTTAGTTAATCAATTTGCTAAATGTTTATATAAAATGTTTTTGGGGATTACATATCGGAACTATATTTTTAAAAGATTAAGGACAATTTAAAATATTTATAATTACTGCAAAACTGTTTTTAATGTAAAATTTTACAAACAGATTGTTTTCTCTTATGTTTCAGGAAACAGTTTTATAGAAATGTTCTACAAAACCGTTCTTCAGAACAAACAAGAAAAAAAGAAGAAGAAGAAGAAGAAGAAAACAGATTCTTTATTTATATATAATGAAATTATAATTTACAATAATAACCTTCTATAACTAACTAATTACTAAAATATAAGATACAAAGGAAAACTGGTTAAATACATAATTATAATATAATTATATCAAATACATCGTACTAAATACATTAACACACATCTCAATTTGAGCAGGGGATGAGACAACATGGTGATTCTTCCTTAATTGTTTAAACCGACGAATTTAAAGACCTTTTGTAAGAATGTCAACAAGTTGTTGATCAGTGAAAATATACCAAACATGCAGAAGGCAAAAGGCAATTCATTCTCGCGTAAAACGAAAGTGAATAGAAAGATGCTTAGTTTGTGAGTAGAAAATAAGATTGACAGATAAATAAATGACAATAATATTGTCACAAAACAACAAAGGTGGATCATGAAGAAATACACCCAAGTTATTTAACAAATTCTAAAGCCAAACCAGTTCAGCTACAAAGCTTGCAAGAGCATGACACTTGGCTTCTATACTAGATTGGGAGATAGATGTTGCATATGAGAACTCCAAAAAGCAAAAGTAGTACCAAGAAAAATGGCAAAGCCCATACTGGAATGTCAAGTATTAGGACATCGAGTCCAATGACATCAGTATAAACACTAAGAGAATAGGTAGTAGGATGTATGGAAAAACCAAATTATAAGGTATCAACAACATAACAAAGTATACATTCAATTAAAGAAAGATGAATAGTGCGAGAAGCACTCAAAAACTGACAGGCAGTGTAAACAACAAACACATTGTCAAATGTAGTAATAGTTAAGTACTGCAAAGCACCCATAAAACTAGGATATTCGATAGTGATATGAACCTATGATCTTCCATTATCATGACCCAACATAATTTAGATTACAAAATTCCTAAGGACTCAACAAATTTGTTGAAGCTAGTTATATTAAACCTTTGTTATCTTGTTAACAAGAACTCATATCTTGATTTGAAAGACTATGCAACACCGTAGCCGCAATTGTTGTAAGTCCCTTGTAGTTCAGCTACCTAGAAGAGAAGAAGTTAGTCTCTCTAGTAAAGATTACTTTGATCTAGTTTCATTCAAGTCATGATATCAATGATTGTTTTAATTCAAATCATGCAAGCCTCTACATAGGCCAAAAAATTGGAAAAGACCCTAATATTCATGCTAAAATAATAAACGACTTAATTACACTCAATAAATATTTAGTTATTAAAAAAAGGGGGGCGGGGGTCAGATAAGAAGTCAAAATGCCCCAAACATGGGAGTCCACCGGCACTGGTCACATAGTAGGTGGCCAAGCCAATGAGGCTCTGTATCTTATGTTGCAGAACAGTGAAACTACTGGATTAGATCAATATAAGCTTTGGCTATTCCATTTCTTCAAGTTTTGACTCCTTTTGTCTTGGTTTTGCTGGATTCTTTTAGGGGCTTAGTGGTGATGATTTCCAAGGAACAAAGTGGCTTAATTGTTCGATGTGTTTTAGAGCCTAAATCATCCTCCTTCAAATCTTGAATTCTAAACACATCCAAACCATATTGAATTAATCATCATCTTCAAGACTCAATGCCTTCAATAAATCAACAAAATCCAAATGCTTTTCTTCCCTAAACTTTGAGGCCCTTAATCTAGTAATTGCTCCACTAGACATTAAAGGTACTTGATGTTCTTGATCTCTATCAAGTAGCATCTGATAATAACTCAACATCTGAAACAGATGGTCTAGACCCTAACATTGGAGTTGTAATTGGTTTTGAATTTAAAAGTCTTGTTTATTATAATAAGTCTTGTGCATATTTAGATTGATCTAAATGCAAACCACTACATATATGTGTAATAACCCAACCCAATTACTGAGCCATTCATCATATTTTAGTTGATTTGGTGACGTTTAGGCTATAGCTCATTTATTCACATTACGTTAAAATATTTTTTGTTTTCTTACTGGAGATTATTTTATGTCTACGGTTTAGGAGGAGAATAGAGAGAAGAGACTGTTGGGCACTAGAGAGTTCTACAGAAATTGAATTGTTAGGGTAAGAATTCTTTAGTTGTCATTTGATCGAATTTTGAGAAATCGATTATTCAGGGGTTGACGTATTAAAAAAGGAATTTGAGATTTACTTGGAACTTGTAAAGGTGAGTATCAGGCACTCATTTTAATTTCATGCAAATTTTCAAGAGTTTAAGAAATTATTCGAATTGAGAAGTTAGTTCTCTTCGTCCACTGACATCATCGAAAAATGATTTTGATTATGTGTTGTTTCCATTCGGCATTAGTTTTAATGTTGTTTTTGAAAATTAGTGAAAGGCATGTTCAGTTTATCTGAGAACTCTGAGAATGTTCTGTTTGCTTGATTAAAATAAAGCTCTTTTACAGAAACTTATGAGTTATTTTCCTTTTTTTTTTTCTGTTTTTTTTTGTAACAATGTTACTTTTAAATCAAGAGTTACCTTATACCGCTGGGTTTTTTAGCTTATGCATTAGTTTGCTAGTGCAAATTTAGAGAACTCTGGGGACAAAGAATACAAGGATTAGCTAGAGAATTGTGAGCACTAATGATGAATTATGACTTATTTAAATAAGTTGAATTTATTTTGATTTTGTTTTGTAATGCCAATTTTGGGCTTGGATTTGTAGTTTGTTTTGTCATTCAAATGGGAGAAGAATTTAAGCTGTATAGTGTTTTAGAGTTTGTTTAAATTGGAGTTTGTTTTTACATTATTGTTTGGATTTGCTACAATAGAGATTTAGAATTCATAAGGGAAACCTTATGAGTTCTGTCGTGTTATGACTTGGGCTTGGCATTTTATTCAATTAAGCCTAAATGGTTTTTTAATTTTTGATTCCTAAATGGTGTGTAAGTACATGTTTTTTGGTTAGTTTCAGTCTTGAGTTGTTTTTGTATTTATGGAATCTAGCTTAGTTTATGTCTTTTAAATTAAGCTTGTCATGATAATTTGTTGAAAATTAATTGAAGGGGATGCAAAATGTATATAATCTAAGGATTTAATTTGTCTTATGCTCGCTCGTTGTTTGAGGTTAGCTAGGCAGTTTGAGGACCTTAGTTTCATTGTCAACAATTGTGTACAACATTTTACTAGTAGTACATTATAACTGGAAAGTCATCTTATAAGTAATAATATTAATGGATATTGTTCTTCTTTACTTGAAATGTATAAGTGGTTGAGTTGAGGTTCAAATCGCGAGCTACATTTGTTTGAAATATGTCTATTTTTAAATTTCTTGAAATTGTAATGACGGTTTTAACCATCATGATATTATAAATAAATTTCACAAAGTGATTATTAACTATTAATATTTTAAAACCATATGACAATTCAATCCACTATTACTATATATGTTTAAATAAATAAATAAATATATACATTGTAACTTGATGTTAATTATTAATGGCAATTTTAGCGATTGTTATTCCGATGGTTCTCTAAAATTGTCATTGTCATATTGCCTGATCTTGAGTTTAATCGTGTTAGGGAAACCATTGTTGTGTCACTTAACGGTGTTTCTTAGCCACAACAAGTGACAACTAAAACCATCGTCAAATGGCGGTCCTCCTATAGTGACAGTACCATCAGATTTCCGTTTAATTCGATATACCCATTTGCAACCAACAATGTTCATATCAAGGAACAAAAATGAGAATCCTTAACAGCTTGTGGAACAAAAAAAAAGTTACTTCAATACGTAGGGAAGAGAATGCCATTAGTAGAAAAAAAATTTGACAACTTTTTATTATTATATTCACCACTACCATCAGATTTAAATTTCCTTAATTTAAAAGAGAACTAATTTTTAGGTGAAGTTTTAAACTTAACAAAACAACAAATACTTCATGTTTAAGGGGAAGTGGATAAAAACCAAATAAAACTAGAAAATCATGAACATAAGCAATTGGAGAAGTCCATGCATCAAGATATATAAGCTCAAACAACAAGCTTTCCCTAGAAGTACTACAAGAAAAAGTGTACAAAAGAATGTTCAGATACTAAAAATGAATTACAATGAAATTCTATAAATGCATTGTTGCTAAAAGAAATAAAATTTTGAGACTAGAGATGTTGCAAGATTGTAGCACCAGGATGACTTGGACGAACATGCCAAGTAGAAAGAGTGCAAGACAGAGCATACGGTCGAATAGTAGAGGGGTCTAAGGATGGCTGACTGGAGACGGGATAAAGAGACCAGTCAGTTGGACACTAAAGAACATTTCTCCCCATCACCAAATCCTTAATGCAAAAACCCTATACATGAAATTCAATAAAAACAATTATTATCGTGCATAAACCGAGGAACAAAAATTTATGCATTTTATAAATATATGAGAGAGTTTAACATAAAAGAAGACGTAGGACTATGCAAATAGGTAAATCCAATAGCACGAACAAAAACAACAAAACCATCCCACACAATAAGAAATCAATACTTTAGCCGCAAAAAGTTTTCCACAAACTTTGAAGTCGTTTCAATAGAGAATCTCTTTACTCACATAAGTTTTCTTGCCTACTAATATTGTATTTCCCATGAACGTACTATATCGTAACAAACAAACATGATAGTAATCTTGAAGGTCAGATTATTCTTTACACAAAAAATTGATTGTGGTATCTTTAGACTAAAAATCCATTGGTTGTTATAGCATTTTTTTTTGTTACGATCAATAGATTTGTGGATAGTATATATCAAGATGCCACGAGTTTCCTGTTGATAGTAACCTGCACGAAAAGAGTTCTTACTAGTAAACCTTCCTAAATATTATATTATTATTTTTAAAAATAGCAATTTATCTTCAAAAGCATAACACCTTTTCTTTGAAAATCATACATATAATGAGAACCATGATAGCAAAAGTATCAGAAAAAATGAGAAATAACAGAGAGCTTACCTTGATCATTAGTTGTATGACAGGTAACACCACTGTCCATAGACTATATCATTAGGTTCATGAAGATGAAGGCATGCAAATGGCTTAGAAAAGTCAGGACTAACAAAAGCATGATTCATGCGTTGAGGACAAGAAAGAGTTGAATGACCCATAACATTGCAAATTTGACAAATAATAAAAGTAATAGTATTAAGGGGAGCAAAGGTAGGGGTAGAGGATATTGGAAATTATCTAAGAATACCACGAGAAATGAGAATTGTAGGCTAACATCGAGACATAGGAGATTATACTTGCAATGCAACACCTTGATCAGATTGTCCTTTACCTCGGCCTCCACGACCACCACCATGGTAATGACCATAATGATTAACACCTTTGTTATGCTCATGTGAAAAATGGAAACCACCCTACTTTAACTTTGAGACTGGTTAGAAAAGAGAATCAGATGAATTAGAAGATATTGTTCAGCGACAAGAGTTGTGGAAGCAGAAGAAGAACCATGTAGATGTTCCATCCTAGAAGGGAGGGGGATATTGACAAATGATTCATAGGAGAGAGGAAGGCCTTCGAGGGTATGAAAAGTAAGTTTTGAATTTGCAATACGACAATAGATGGAGGCAATATGATTAGATAACTAATACAAGTGAGTTATTTAGGTGTTTATCGAAAGATTGTTATTTTTTAACGATCGAAGTTCTTGCTTGTATTAGAGCCAAAATGGAGCTTGTCGCTGTTTGCAAAAGTTTTCTTTTGCAGGGGGGAAGAATTAGGGATTTTAGATTTCTTGGGGGTGATAGAGAGAGTAGGGAGAGTTTTCGTTTCAGCCATGGAAAACACTTCTTCAAGTTCCCGTTCTCAACTTGTACAAATTTCCAATTCCTTATCTTTACCTAAGCGTAGTTTACATTCTGCAAATGTAGGTAGTCTTGTTGAGTTCACTACGATTCCAAAGTTTGTATCAGTAGAGGAAGCAGTCCCTACTTTGATGAGTCCACATAATATATACAAAAAGAGAGGATCATTTAGTCTAGGCATCAAGTTAATCAGACAATTGCTCAAATCGACCACCCCAAGGACGAAGGAGTATGTTCAGTCCTCAAAATTGGACCAATGTGACATTTTGTTCTCTACAAAGGAACAGTATATTACCCTTAATATACTGCCGAAGATGGTGGCACAATGGAGAATCGAAGGGTACACACACCTTCACATTGGTGGTGTCAGACTCGTTCTGACATACGGCGGCAGAAAGGGCCATCCAGTCACTGCTTACATCGCACTCCTTGACTCAAGACTATTATCTTATGAACAAGCAGTCATCAAAACCGTGATCACAACTCTAAATTCCGGAAGTGTTGTTCTCACCTTGTTCCCAAATTATGCAGTATCCCTCCAAGATCTAAATCTGTGCACAGCCCTGAAGGTGCAACTCCAACTCACTAGGATATCACTCGCCCCTTCATCAATAATGGAGAAACTGCATCATCAAATGGTGTATAGATTGCAAAACCATGCCCTTGATCTGCAGAACAGAGGATCTCCATAAGCATTGATGATTCTAGCGGATTCTTACAATCAGGCTCCCACCTTGACCAAGATTCCCAAACAGATCAAAAGAAACTCATGTCTGTTGACTGGATCACAAATTATGAGAATATTCATCATCAACAGGAACCTGTTCAGGCTACTCTTTCAACCTTCGGAAGGCTACTTGACAGAAGAGTAAAGACATCTTTTAAGATTCCTTCAAAAGAGGAGTTGATCAGATTTTCACCCAATTGATGCTCGCCCCATATGATAAGTCAGATGCTAGCATAAAAAAATTATGTCCTGTGTCCTCTTTCAGCCATCAAACTGAACCCAGCTATACCTCCCATGTAAACAGTCATTTCCTATGGGATGTCCCAGGCTCTAGACTTTGTGACCCAGAGTGCTCTTGTGAGGAGGATTCCTCTGAAGATGAAGATGGAGTCCCCAAAAGACAGCAACAGTCTAAGAAGAAGATTGGTGGATGTTAATCCAGACGTCCTCCAAATGATGATGATGATAGCAAGCCTATGGCAATGCCAGCTCCTAAGCCCTTCACTAGCCTCTTGGATTTCTATTGGCCTTATCCTTAGGCATCAACTTCACTGCCCATGAATAAAGAAAGCCCTCCATCTGTGATATCTATCTTACCCTCTATCAAGAAGATTTTGAGGAACACGATGGACTACTATGAGCCATCTCCTTATTGCAAGCAAGCAGAAAGGAGAAAGAAGACGATGGATTACTATGAGCCATCTCCCTATTGTAGGCAGACAAAAAAGATCACACTAGTTGAGCCAGCACCAATTCCATGCATGATGAACAAGCCCACAATGAGTTCACATGCTTCTGATTTCTTACCTTTGGAAAGGAGAATAAACGAGGCTGAAAAACGAGCATCCATACCTTATATTTCCCAAAAGGAAGTTGATGAGTGCTGAAGACAAATTCCACTGAACCTGGCACAAGAAGTTCTCAATTGGCAGACGGATATCGCTTGTTAACTAGAATTGAAGACAGAGTCAATCAAGTTGAAAAGAAGATTGACTTCATGGAGAAGAAATACCATGAGATGCTACACAGACATAATGCCCTTGATCATGACCTAAAGGTGATGATCCGTACCGGCATCAGCCACTGCACTAAGTCGATGAAAAACACCAGGAGATATATGAAATGAAGAGACAAATCAAAAATTATGAAAGAATGAAGTCCTAGACTGTTCATTTTCCTTTGTCTCCATCACAAGGATTCTCCATGTTTGGCATTCCAAATAATCCACCAACTTTTCATACACCAACACCACTTTTCTGTGGACCTCTAAGTACTACATGACCTCAAGCAGAAAGAAATCCAGTTTACAGCATTCCATACTGCAGTTTTTAGAGAGATGGGAGAAAGAACACCCTTATGTCCACCCAACGCCATAAAAGAAGCCGTCACGCTCAACTCCTCAATTGGAAACATTATGACTCGAAGGGACTAGATATACTTAATAAGAAAAGGCAAAGGCTCCAGTCCAGCCTGATGTTGCTTATCATGAATTGCCAGGGAAGGAAGAAACGAGGGAACCTATTCTTGCAAGTTTCTTTAAACAGCCTGATCCTACTTCAGCAAATCCTAATCCACAATTGACGATGTCTTGTAAAGCAGATGATGTTCAAACACTTTCCAACAGCTCAGATGATGATTCTACATCCCAAGCATCCTCAGGAAGCATTTCTGAAAGCACAGACTTAGGAGATGAGAAGATGGACGTTTTAGGGACCCTTATGACTATCCCAGGTCCCTCAGGATCGACAACATATGCTGAATTTAATGGCTAGGACGATGACACAGACGATGAGTCTATGGCAATTAATCAACCACTACCTCCACAAACCGCTCCTCCGAAGAAATCTTCAAGAACAACTTGTTTCACTTTTTATGACATCCCTATTAGCCGGAGGCGTGAAAGATTCCAGGAGATGTCAGCATGGGTTAATACATAGTTGTTGAAGGGAGTACCTTTAAATAGCATTCTTGCTAAATATTTTAGTCGTTCTGTTGGTACTCTACATGATTGGTTCATTTCATTAGATGCTATTGATAGAAATCAAGTACTTACTGATTCTTTGGACCAATGGATTAACATAATATTTAAAGAATTTGTAGGTGATTATTCTATGGAAATCAAACAGGCGAGACAGGACTTCTTCAAGATGAAATGTTGTTCTTTAAGGCCTAAGGACCTCAATAGGCACTACAAGAGGATGATAGAAATCTACTACCGCTTTGGTGGAATGAGAGATCCAAATCTCAAACAAGTGTACATTTCCTCACTCCCAGAAGAGATCTAGCCCAAGTTGAACAAAATGATTGAACTCTCTAGAAACACATTGGCGAATCTTGGAATTGCTGAGATCTATCAAGCAACATTCACATGCCTAGAAAAGCTTTGAGAGTGAAGGAAGGTCGTTGAAAACTTCTTTCATGGCAAAAAGAAGCTTGAAAAGATTTGCCACAAAAACTATGAGATTGGTTGCTCAAAGCCTAAGAAATGCAGCTGCAAGCCCATAAAAAAGAGGTTTCCTAAACAAAGAAAATACAAATCCAAGAAGAAAGTCAAATACTTCAGGTGGAAGGCTTCAACCAGATGAAAGTCGTATCCAACAAGTGTTTTTTCTGCAAGAAGAAAGGCCATTTTGCAAGGAACTGCTCGAACAAAAAGGCCAAGGCTTCGCAACTCGTTTCACAACTGATGATCGATCATCCAGAATTTGATGTCGAATCGGGGTTCTTGGAGCAAAGCCATCTCGACCAGGATACTTCTTTTGCCATTGAAATTACAGGTTCTGAATTTGAAACATTAGAAAATGATTCTGATGAGAAATCATGTTTACCAGTTTTTACTGTCAAAGATGTTTCAGATATTGTTTCTCTAACTGATATTCATCCTCCTCACATGTAGGTTTCCCTATTGACGTCTAAGTATGCCCAAATTGTCAATGCTATCGGATTTTTAGACACGAGTGCCATGAAAACGATGATGAATCTAGATATACTTCCAACAGAACATTGGACAAGCACTGATGCCCAATTCCAAGTAGCAAATGGAGAAATTTTTTGAGGCAGTCTCATATCCAGACACCCAGTAGGAATAAAGTTCTTTCCGGATTGCATCATCCGGATAAAAGTTTTTGGAAATAAACTCCATGGTGAAGATGTTCTTATCGGATGGGATGCATATTCTAAAGTAGAAAAATTGAGAGTCCTTCCTCATAGAATCCGATATAAGCATCAATTTCTACCCTTTACTTATGTTATTAATATGTTTGCTATTTTTGATACTACTGGTAAATTTCAATCAATAGCTAACATTTTTAAAAAATTTTGTGCAAATTCTCATGCAGACTTTAAGCACAAAAACCACTTTGGCAGAATGAAGATTTCTTCATTAAGATCCTTTCAAACTTAATGAGGATATTAAACGTACCAGAGCAACACAAATTGGAATGACCCCTGATGATCTCAGATTTGCTCTAGAAGAATGTTCCCAACTTTTAAAGCAAGGACTAATTGAACCAACTACTTCAAGTTGGGCCTGTCAAGTGTTTTATGTGAACAAAAGATCTGAAGATACCTGAGGTAAGAAAAGGTTAGTGATTGACTACAAACCTCTCAACCAGTTTTTAAGGGATGAAAAATTTTTGATCCATAGAATTCAAATCCTTTTTATTCAATTGGCAGAAGCAAAAGTGTTTGAAAATTTGATTTAAAATTGGTTTTTGGAAATTAGGAATTGCACCTGATGAACGTTATAAAACTGCTGTTTGCATTCCTGATGCTCAGTATCAATGGAAGGTGATGCCATTTGGGCTAAAAGTAGCCTCTTCAATCCTTCAGAAAGCCATGACCAAGATTTTCCAGCCGATCCTTCATAGTTCTTTAGTCTACATTGATGATTGTCACTATCAGAACTGTTCTTTGACATCATCAAAACTCGAGGTATCATGTTATCTAATAAGAAAAGCTTCATCGGCCTTCAAGAGGTCGAATAACTTGGCATGAAAATCATCAAAGGAAAAATCCAGCTAGGTCCTCATCTTGTTGAAACCCTTCCCTTTTTCCCAGATGAAAACCTGTTCATAAAAGAAATCTAGTAATTCCTTGGCATCATCAACTACTACATAAAATTTTCCTTCCTAACTCCACCAAATACACCAGTCAGTTATCCAAACTCCTGAAAAAGAATCCGCCCCCATGGGGCCAAGAACAAACCAAAGTCGTCCAAGCCCTCAAGCAAATGTGTCAAAAACCACTTCCACTCCATATTCCATCCACAGGCCACAGGATCCTACAGACTGATGCAAGTTGTGAGTTTTGGGCAGCAATCCTCATTGAAGAACTCAACGGACAGAAACATTATTGTGGTCATGCCAGCTCCCAGTTCAAAGATGCAGAGAAGCATTACCACACCACCATCAAGGAGATTCTGGCAGTCAAGTATGGAATAAGAAAGTTTGAGTTTCACCTTTTTCAGCCACGAGTTCACAGTACAGATGGACAACTCCTCTTTTCTCAAGATCATGGAATTAAAAAACAAAGCCATTCCTGAACCCCAACTCCTTCACCTGAAAGATTGGTTCTCCAAATACCAGTTCCAAGTTCAACACATCAAAGGAGAGTCCAATGTCCTCACCGACCTACTATCTAGACCAAAAAGAAAACCTTTGCCTACCTTGTTCTTTGGAAGCCTACCCAAACCTATACCTATCATTTTCACTATCCTAGAATTTTTCCCACCTGAACTAGCCCATTATGAAACGATTGACCTAGTCAAAGCCTTTGCCTGATAGACCATGTTTAAACACCAAGCCTTAACCTGTCGAGAACAAAACCGATTCCATGATGTATCCTTCAACCCAGATCAGCCCTTCAGCAACATTATGCATTTTCCTCATGCGGGTCCCATGTCTGAAGAAAATTTTCAATATCTATGGACTTTAGCAATTTTATGCTATTATGCCGTAGAAATCGAAATACACCAGTTCAAGATCTTCTTTGACAATCCTAATCAGTTTGCTAATACATTGTTATGACATTATTTTACTCTCTTTCAATCCTCTCGGGATTGCTATGAAGACTGTTGCCAAAAGCATCACAATGATAAAGGAAAGACATATTAGGTACACATTGTACACTTAGATTATGTTATGACAAGGCATTGGGATTTCCAAAAGACATTTTACAAGCCAAGGCCTTATCCACGGATTAGCAAATGGATTATGACTGAAGAACCTTTGATCAAGCCATCCATGAACCTAGCTCGTGATGAACTTCTTGCCTACTCAAAGTCCAAGAATGCTTCTCCAAAGGAATCACCAAGGTACATTTCAAGACAGACTAATATCTTTCAAGAAGACAGTCAGCCTAAAGAAGACATTGTTTGCCATGGGTACCTGGCGCACTAGGAAATTCCGCTCTCAGAGGCTTATCATTGGGCACATAAATTTCAAAAAGAGGAGACTCCACCTTCATATAGCAATTCGGTAGCCTCATCTTCACAAATGGAGTCCTAGTCACTACAAGTAATCCAGGCACCTCAGGGAAGAAATTCGGCCAACTCACAAGAAGAAAGGAATCTCTAGTAAACTTCACAAGCAAATGGAATCTTTGGATACTTTTCACAAGCCCCTTACATGCAAGGAAGTCACAAGCCAAGTAATAAATAGTGTAGCATTGTCATCTTCTAGTGAAAGAATTGGCTAAAGAAACATTTTACCACTAGAAGATAGCTTTCTCTTTTACCTTGTGTCATTTTGTTTTTGTCCTTTTTTCTTTCATGTAGCTATGTGTCTTTCAGGTTTCTCATGCAGAATTTTTGGCAACCATGTCATCAAATAAAGGCTGAGTCATCTCCATGCAAAGTCTGAAGGTGAACCGGATCCCGAATCCACGAGGAAACGAATCCGAAATCCCAAGATTTTAAAATTTTCTCATATTGGAGTTCGAGAACGATACCTGGAATGACGAATTTTGCAGAGATCTATCCTCTGGAATGAATCTAGACGTCTTAATCTACTATGCAAAAGATCTTCTAATCTATTCCCTATCTGTCTAGGTAAACAGAAAGGAAAATAGAAGATCGGATAATCTCTTGAGTGGAGTGGAGAAAACAGACATTCTGTAATTTTTCTACAAAGAGAAAAATTACGTCTGTTCTCTTTTCTAGGGTTTCAGAATGATTGTTTTTTTCTTCTGGTTTTTTCAGGATTAATAAATAATCCTTTAATAACCAAATTAGAAATATGGGTTTTCTATGGGCCAACAGCCCAATAGCCCAACAATCCTTTTATTTAATTAAAAGTCCAATAATTATTATTGGATCATGGACCCAATATAATTATTCTGGCCCTTTAATTAAATCCCAATATTTATTTTTATTCTTAGCCCATTAAATAATTAATCTCATGGACCTAAGTCCAAATTAATTATAAGACTAA
>JAOXNR010053457.1:0-14205 GCA_028571225.1 Parsonsia alboflavescens
TATTGCATGTTATGCTAATATGTAAAAAATTACTTATTTAGATTATAGTATTTTACACTTTTTCTTAGAAAATGATACCCTTTTTGGGCATAAATCCCAACACTATCTTCAAGTGGACTTTGTAGCTGGTTCCCCAAGCTTCTATTCACCACTTCCGTTTGTTCGTGTGTCTGTGGATGATGAGAAGAACTGAACTGCAATTTGGTCCCAAATGCCGCCAAAGTGTTCACAAAAAATGACTGACAAATTCCATATCTCTGTCGGAAGTGGTGGACTTAGGAACTCCATGTAATTTGACAACCTCTTGTAAGAACAATCTAGCCACCTGTGAAGCATCAAAAGTATTGTTGTAGGGAACAAAATGTGCCATCTTCGAAAATCCGTCGACCACTATCATAATCGAATGCTTGTTTCTCTGTGTCCTCGGCAGCCCCAAAATAAAATCCACACTGATGTCTTGCCAAGGTGCCAACGGAATAGGTAATGGCAAATACAAACGAGCATTGCTACCCTTAGTCTTAGCAATATGACAAATCCTACACCGCTTAACACAACGAATCACGTCTCGGTCCATCCTAGGCCAGTCAAAATGCTCTCACACCAATGCTAATGTCTTGTCAATCCAAAAATGTCCTGCTAATCCTCCGGCATGATGCTCATCTACAATTGCTGCCCTCAATGAACAATCAGAAGCACACAACTAATTTCCTCGAAAAAGAAATCCGTCCTAAATCATGAACAAATGTTGCGGCCCCGTCTAACACTTCTCCCATACGCCCCTAAACTCATGATCATCCCTATACAAATCAGAAAATGAATCAAATCCTAATACCTGGACCTGCATCGTGTTCAATAAGGAATGTCTCCTGCTCAATGCATCTGCAACCCAATTTAATACACCAGCCTTGTGCTGAATGGAGAAACTGAAAACTTGTAGAAACTCTACCCACTTCCCATGTCGTGCATTCAACTTGTGATGTCCATTTATAAACTTGAAGGCCTCATGATTCGAAAACAAAACAAACTCCTTGGAAACAAGGTAATGCCTCCAATGTTCCGAACTCCTCACAATTGCATAAAACTCCTTATCATATGTTGAATATCCCTACTTTGCCTCGTTAAGCTTCTTATTGAAGAAAGCTACTAGCCTCCCTTGCTGACTCAACACTCCTCTAATTCCTATTCCTAAAGCATCACAATGTACTTTGAAATTTCAGAAAAGTTAGGTAATACAAAAGCAGGAGCTTCGGTTACCTTTTGCTTTAGCAATTGAAAAGTTGAATTTGCCTCGACAGTCCATACAAAATGACTCCCTTTCAAACAATCAGTCAATGGGGAACGATGGCACTGAAACCCCGGATAAATCATAAGTAGAAAGATGCCAATGCATGGAAACTACAGACATCAAACATCATCTTCGGCGTCTCCCAATTTAAAATAGCTTAGCAGGATCCATCCGAATTCCTCCACTCGACACAACATAACCTAAAAACGTCACTTGATCCGTCAAAAAGTGACAATTTTCATATTTGCAAACAGCTTCTGCTTCCTTAGTGCCTTAAATACCTCCCACAAGTCCTGTAAATGCTACTTCACCGAAACACTAAAAATCAAGATGTCATCGAAGTACACCACCACAAATCAACCAATAAATGGCCTAAACACCTGATTCATTAACCTCATAAAGGTATTGCCCGCATTCGACAGTCCGAAAGGCATGACCATCCTCGTCGACTGAAGATGATTGTCTGCTAGGATTGTTCTAGAATCTGCTCGGAACCCTAGATCCTGAACAGCTGCTCTTTCGTCAAATCTCGAAGATCGAAAATTCGCTCAATAGTCTGTAACCAATCTATAAATTCATTAGGATGTGCCCTACCTTGGAAATTGGGAATCTCGATTTTCATGCCAAAATTTTGGATAGAAGATTCTTGTCAGCCCAGTCGTGCAGGTCAGTTTTGTTGCACCTGGTTCAATGCTGCAAACGGGTTGACATCTTCCTCCTCATTGTCGGACTCAACCTCCGATTCCACCCCTGCCTTGGACTAAACATCCAACCATGCCTCCGCCAGTTGCCACTCCAAGTCCCGGATCTGCCTTCTTTATTTTGCTTTTTTGCTTTCGATCTCACGCAAGTCTCGTTGACGAGGCAGTTCGTCTTCCTCATGAACGACTCCATGTCCCCTTCTAGCACGACATCATCCACGACCACCAGCATGAATCTATTCAGTCATTGATTCAAGCATCCTGTGCTCTGATACCAATTGATGGAAGAACAATATCGAAAAGAAGGGCTAAACAGAAAGAATAACTGGAAATTTGTGAAAACTCTTTAGGTTCCAAGAAAACAACCAAAGTTGAAAATTATCAATGATCAAAAGCTTCACAAAACTTTAAGAAACTGACATTAAATAACCTAAAATGAAACCTAAACCTAATCAGAATTTTTAAAATAATGAAATTACAAAAATACCCCTAAAACACTAAAATACTCGAAAAAACATAAAAAACGCCCAAAAGTCCATCAAGACAATCCCGGATGGCCAAAAAAGGTATATTGCTTATTGGGCCGTTTTGAATCACCTAGCCAAATTTGAGCCCATTCCGAGCTTGGATCAGTTCCTCGGGAATAATGCTCCGACATCATCCTTTTCGGCTAGGAAAAGATTCGCTCTCGAATCCGATTCATCCTCGTCGGCTGCATAGATTGCTAAATCGTCCTCAAACTGGAAAGTTGACAAATCAACAACATTCAAAGTACCTGACACATAGTACTTGCCCGGCAAATCAATCTTGTAGGCATTGTCGTTAATTCGCTTCAACACCTTGAATGGCTCATCTACATGCGATTGCAAGTTTCCAAATTTATCTGTGAGAAATCTTTCTTTTCTAAGCCAAATGCAAACCAGATCGCCTTCCTTGAACGCAACCTTCTTCCTGATGGAGAACCGACACCAATGATACCCTCCGGTCCAATGACAAAAGCTAGAGTGTCCAAGTTGAGGCAAGCAATGATCACCATTGTTCAAAAGAAGGAAGAGATGCTTGATTTCTCAATTGTCTTTAATGAACCATCCTTGAAGGATGAGGAGAAATCAAGAAAGCAGTTTAACATTTGGATGATGGAAGACAAGGAGCAAGGCTTGGAATTGAAGGAACAAGGCTTGGAATTGAAGGAAAAAGGTTGGAATTGAAGGAAAACAGCAGCTGAAGTTAGAAGTAGAACATTCGGTGCATTGTAGCTAACCATCCGACTCTTGTTGAAGGCAATGGTGTGTCCGGCTCTCCATCCGGCGCCAGTTATAGCTCTTCCAACTTTCCACTATTTCTGTTGAACTTTTCCTCAATGCGTTGAAGACTTTTCTTGACCGATTTTCATTTGTTTTAATGACTTTTCTTCATGTCTTAGACTAGCTTAATATTGGTTAATCAAGTCTCTAATCCTTCTAGGGTTTAATTTTTGTGAGACTATAAATAGATCTTTTTTTGTAATTTGAAACACCAACTTATTCTAAAAACAAAATTTCAGCAATTTGAGTGATTCATATTTGATCAAACTTAACTTTTCTTGAGTGTTCATCTAAACTCTTCTAGGGTTCTTAATGAAAACTCTTGAATCTTCAATACTTGGCTTGAGTAATTGAATTGGGTTGAAGAAATGCAAGCTAATAGAACATATTGGAAGACATTATGGTCATTAGCCTTCTAGCTTGAACCTCTTAGTGAAGTCTTGGGTAGATTTCCAATTAGGTTGTGATTTTGGGTTTGGATAGATAGATTAAGAATTCAGCCAAGTTCAAGAATCACATCATCTTTTTGGTATCAGAGATTAGGTTATTCCCCAAGAGGTTTTCTTATCTTTATTTGCTTTCTTGTTTAGTGTCTAGATCTTATTTGTTTCTTTGAAAATATGAGATCTATGAATGTTTTGTGTTCGTTCTTTTACATTAATACTACTTCTTTCTTGTGATCTTTGTGATTGTGGAATTGTGTCCATGACCTAAAAATCATGGCCAATTCAATTTGTTGAGTGATTCTATCTCTTCTACCATATCTACAAAAACAAAAAAAGAAAAAGAAAGAGAGATCAAAGATCTTCAAAACAGAAAAATCAAAAAAAAAAATTTGCAGAAAAATTCGTAACTGTGATTGTGGTGCAAATTGGAAGTTGAAATTCAATTGATATGTTGATCAATTTGATGGGAAGAGTTTGATTTGAGATATACTAAATTGAATTGCTAATTTACCTATTGAGAACTTGCTATTGGGACAGTAGATCAATTGAAATTGTTGAAATTTGGATCACGAACTCTTTGACCTCAAGGTGTTTGATAATTTGCCTTTCATCTATTTTCCTTGAATTCTAAGTGTTTGATCATTTGTTTTCTGTTTAATGACCATTTTCTTTGGAACTCTTATCTCTTTGAATCTTATATGTTTAAAGATATGAATTATTTGCTTCGAGTTTTGATGCTTGGTTTGATTACTTTGTTGAGTAGTTGATTACTCTTGAAGTTGCATTAAGAACTTGAAGAAGAGTTACAATAGGTAAAAGGCTGAGGGGGTGAGCACATTAGAGCGACAAAAAGCCATCTCTAAGTGTGATACACGTGTGGAATTGAGAGGACATACATATCCCCTATTTTTGGTATATTTGACTTGTAGGTACAGCCATGGCAAGTGGAGGACCTAGTGCATCTGTTGCCTCCAATGTGGGAGAGGGCAACAATCCAATGTCATCTAATGAAGAAGGGTTACAACAAATGATACAAGAAATGAGATCAATGAGACAAGAAAAATAGGAGCAATGAGTCATGATCTTAGTATACGAATCAATAGAGTTGAAGAGAGGGTGAACACTTCTGAGACACCTCCCGCTCCCATTGGAGTAGCAAGGAATCTTTTGTTTCAAGAAAGAGGTAGAAGAAGAGAAGGAAACATGTAAAGGGGGCTAAAAAGGGGAAGGGTACTCCATGAATAGTTCGGTGATGTTCAAAATGGGGAAGAAGACCTTTGGGAACAACAACAAGCAGAGGATTACCGAGAACCAAAAAGAAGGGATGTTAACATGGGTTCTATCAGGCTAAGCATTCCTCCATTCAAGGGAGGACATGATTCGGAAGCTTGCATTGCTTGGGAAAGCAAAGTGGAACATGTATTTGATTGTTATGACTATCCGGAGGCTAAGAAGGTGAAGCCAGCCATAGTAGAATTTTCTGACTCTGCACTTACTTGGTGGGAGCAATTGATGAACACCAAAAGAAGGACTCATGAACCACCTATTGCAACATGGGACGAGCTCAAGTCAATCATGAGGAAAAGATTTGTTCCATCATACTATCAAAGAGAACTCTATCCAAAACTTCAAACTCTACATCAAGGCTCCAAGGGAGTAGATGACTACTACAAGGAGATGGAGGAAGTAGATGACTACTACAAGGAGATGGAGGTAGCCATGAAGAGGATCAATCTTGAGGAAGATGAGGAGGCTACCATCTCATGGTTTCTATGTGGTTTGAATAGGGAAAAAGCGGACAAAGTGGAAATTTGCCATTTCCACCTACTTCAAGATGTGGTTGACATAGCTATAAAGATTGAGATACAATTGAAGAATAGGAGGAGTTCAAGTAGAAAGTCTTATAATTCTTATAACTATGGAAATTCATCTACCAAGCCTACAACTACTTGGCCTAAGAGGGAAGTAGTAGCCCCTAAATATCCACCAAGGGAGGAAGGATTCAAGCCTAATCATAAACAAAGGGAGGAAGGACTCAAGCCTAATTTTCAAGAAAACAAAGGGCAGCAAGTAGACAACAGAAAGGGACAACTTCCACTTTTCAAAGCTAGAGATGCGAGATGTCACAAGTGCTAATGCTTGGGCCACTATGCCAATCAATGTCCCAAGAAGAGAAACATTATCATGGTTAATAGAGACATGGACGTGGTTAGTAGAGACATAGTGGAATCGACTGGTAAGGGTGAAGAAGGAAAGCTTGTGATTGAAGAAGAAAGGCAAGGAGATGATTTCAATCCTAAAGAAGATGAATATGAACAAATGTATATGATTAGGAGAGTACTTAGTACTCAAGTTAGTGGGGAATAGGACTTGCAAAGGGAGAATCTCTGTCATTCATGGTGCAAAATACAAGGGCATTCGTATAGTGTCATTATGGATAATGGAAGTTATGTGAATGTTGCAAGTGCCTACTTGGTTGAGAAAATGAAGTTACCTTGCTTAGACCATCCAAAGCCATACAAGCTTCAATGGTTAAATGATAATGGTGAAGTGAAGGTTGGCAAGCAAGTGAAGTTCTCATTCTCTATGCGCAAGTATCATGACGAGGTGCCATGTGATGTGGTGCCCATGCAAGCTACACACTTGTTGCTTGGAAGGCCATAGCAATATGATAGAAAGGAGACTTATGATGGCCTCAAGAACAAGCATACTTTAGAGTTTGAAGGAAGAAAGATGCATTTGAGCCCTTGGATCCTCATGAAGCTTATATGGATCAAAAGAGAATTCTTGAGAAGATGAAAGAGTTCTATGAGGAGAAAGGCAAGAGAGGAAATGAGGGAAATATAAGAGAGAATGAGAAGGAAATAGACTAGAAAGAAGGAAAGAAGAAACGAAGGGAGAAACAAAATGAAAGTGGAAAGAAAAAGAGTGAAGAAGAAAAGAAGAGTGGATTGAAAATGAGTTGTTATGCAAAAGAAAGAGAGTTGAAGAGTGCATGCTTGAATTTCAAGCCTTTAATTTTGCTTATGTATAAACATGCTTTGCATTCTACTTCTCTTGATGATGATCCTAACTCTTCTCTTCCTAGTGATGTTTGTTACCTTTTGAAGGAATATAAGGATGTGTTTCGGGAAGAGGTCCCTCAAGCTTTGCCACCATTGAGAGGGATTGAACATCAAATAGAATTGGTGCCGAGAACACCATTACGAAACAAGGTTGTATATAAAACCAATCCGGAGGAGACCAAGGAGCTACAAAAACAAGTAGAAGAGCTTCTTTCCAAAGGTTATGTGAGGGAGAGCATGAGCCCTTGTGCGGTAACCCCCTTCTTGTGCCCAAGAAAGATGGAACTTGGAGAATGTGTGTTGATTGTCGATCAATCAACAAAATCACTGTAAAGTATCGCTTTCCTATACCTAGATTAGATGATATGCTTAATGAATTAAGTGGTAGTTTATGCTTTAATAAGATAGACTTAAAAAGTGGCTATCACCAAATTCATATGAAAGAAAAGGGTGAATTTAATGTTGCTTCTAAGACTAAACATGGATTGCATGAATGGCTTGTTATGCCTTTTGGTCTCAAAAATGCACCTAGTACTTTCATGAGATTAATGAATCATGTTCTTAGAGAATGCGTAGTTAAATTTGTGGTAGTTTACTTTGATGACATCTTGGTTTATAGTAAGAGTATACTTACTTGAGCATGTTACGGACTGCTTTTAACATTCTTCGAAATGAATTACTTTATGCTAATCTCAAGAAATGTTCATTTTGTTTACCTCAAGTTACTTTCCTTGGTTATATTGTGTCATCTAAGGGCATCCATGTAGATGAAGAAAAGGTAAGGGCTATTAAAGATCTTCCAACACCTAAGAGTGCAAGTGAGGTAAGGAGTTTTCATGGTTTTGCATCATTCTATAGGAGATTTGTGCCTAATTTTAGTACCATTGCAACACCCCTAATTGAAATTATAAAGTCTAAGGCGAAGCTTAGGTGGGAAAGTGAGCAAGAGAGTGCTTTTCAATTACTTAAGGCAAAACTTGCTAGTGGACCTATCTTGTCTTCACCCGATTTTTCAAAGGTATCTGAAATTGAGTGTGATGCATTAGTGGTGGGAATTGGGGTTGTATTAATGCAAGAAAAGAAACCCATTGATTGTTTTAATGAGAAGTTACGTGGAGCTATTTTGAATTATTCTACATATATAAGGAATTGTTTGCTTTGGTTAGGTCATTGGAGCATTGGCAACATTATTTATGGCCTAGGGAGTTTGTCATCCATTCTGATCATGTGGCCCTCAAGTACTTGAAGGGACAAACAAAGCAAAGCAAGAGACATGCAAAGTGGGTGGAGTTTCTAGAGATATTTCCCTACATTATTCAATACAAACAAGGTAAAGAAAATGTTGTAGCGAATGCTCTATCAAGGAGGTACACTTTACTAACCACTCTTAATGCTAAATTGCTAGGATTTAATTTTATTAAAGAAATGTATGGAGAGGATGACGAATTCAAAAATGTTTTTGGTGCTTGTGGAAAGTTAGCTTATGATAAGTGTTATTTGCATGATGGTTTCCTATTTAAGGAAGATAAGTTGTGTGTGCCCAAATGTTATTTAAGGAGATTGCTTATTATTGAAAGTCATGGGCCTAGCCTAATGGGACATTTTGGTATTTCCAAGACTCTAAATAATCTTTAGAAGCATTTCTTTTGGCCGCACATGAAGAAAGATGTAAATAAAGTGTGTGAAACATGCAATGTTTGTAAGAAAGCTAAGTCTACCATTAAACAACATGGTCTGTACATGCCTTTACCTATTCCTCATGCACCTTGGGAACATATTTCTATGGATTTTGTGCTTGGTTTACCTAGGTCTAGAAGGGGTAAGGATTCCATTCTTATGGTAGTAGATAGATTTTCTAAAATGGCACACTTTATTGCTTGCTCTAAGGTTGATGATGCTCCTAATGTTGCAAACTTGTTCTTCAAAGAAGTGGTTAGATTGCATGGAATTCCTAGAACTATTCTTAGTGATAGGGATAGGAAGTTTTTAAGTTATTTTTGGAAGGTGCTTTGGGGGTTATTAGGAATTAAATTGTTTTTTTCCACTGCATGTCACCCTTAAACGGATGGCCAAATTGAGGTGGTAAATAGAATTTTGGGAACCTTGTTAAGAGCCATAATCAAAAAGAATTTGAGGTCTTGGAAAGAATGCTTACCTTTCATTGAATTTGCTTATAATAGATGTGTGCATTCTTCTACTCATTATTCTCCATTTGAATTGGTTTATGGAACTAACCCTTTGACACCTCTAGATTTGACGCCTTTGCCTTTGAATGAAGTCTGTAGTTTAGATGGCAAAAAGAAGGTTGAAATGATCAAGAAATTAAATGCAAAGGCAAGGGATAACATTCAAATGCAAACTCAAAGATATGCAAATCAACATAACAAAGGAAGGAGGGCTATGAAATTCAATGTTGGTGATTGGGTGTGGATACACTTAAGGAAAGAGAGATTTCCTCATTCTAGAAAGACCAAGCTTGAACCAAGGGGAGATGGACCATTTCAAGTGAGAGAAGATCAAAGATAATGCTTACAAAGTGGATCTCCAACGTAAGTACAATGTGAGTTGAACTTTTGATGTTAGTGATCTTTCTCCTTTTGATGTAGATGAAGCCGATTTGAGGACGAATCCTTTCAAAGTGAGGGGGAATGATGGAGAACCGACACCAATGATACCTACCGGTCCAATGACAAGAGCTAGAGCATCCAAGTTGAGGCAAGCAATGATCACCTTTGTTCAAATGAAGGAAGAGATGCTTGACTTCTCAATTGTCTTTGATGAACTATCCTTGAAGGATGAGGAGAAATCAAGAATGGAGTTTAACATTTGGATGCTAGAAGACAAGGAGCAACGCTTGGAATTGAAAGAACAAGGCTGGAATTGAAGGAAAACAGCAGTTGAATTCTGAAGTAGAACATGCAGTGCACTGTAACTAACCATCCAGCACCGGACGCCTTCCCAAGAATATACAGTGTAGTGTCCCGCTCTCCATCCGGTGCCGGACATAGCTCTTCCAACTTTCCCTTGTTTCTGCTGAGCTTTCCCTCAATGCGTTGAAGACTTTTCTTGATCGATTTTTACTTGCTTTAATGACTTTTCTTCATGTCTTAGACTAGCTTAATATTGGTTAATCAAGTCTCTAATCCTTCTAGGGTTTAATTAGTGTGAGACTAAAAATAGATCTCTTTTTGTAATTTGAAACACAACTTATTCTAAAAACACAATTTCAGCAATTTGAGTGATTCCTTTTGGATCAAACTTAACTTTTCTTGAGTGTTCATCTAAACTCTTCTAGGGTTCTTAATGAAAACTCTTGAATCTTCAATACTTGGCTAGAGTAATTGAATTGGGTTGAAGAAATCCAAGCTAATAGAACATATTGGAAGACATTATGGTCATTAGCCTTCTAGCTTGAACCTCTAAGTGAATTCTTGGGTAGATTTCAAATTAGGTTGTGATTTTGGATTTGGATAGATGGATGAAGCCAAGTTCAAGAATCACATCACCTCCGATGCCTATCTACCTGCTGCATATACTACAAGTTCTACTGATTGATCCGATCATGAACTTGGGAATGCAGCTCCTTGATCTATCTAGCATGCTCCTTCGCATCCGAATTGAAATGGCTATGCACTGGTAAAAGATTAAGGTCTAGCGGAGTAGCTGGATTGCTCCTATATACAATCTCGAACTTACTCTTCCCCATCGTCCGATTCACTAAACGATTATACGCAAATTCGGCCTGTGGCAACACCAAATCCCAAACTTCTATTCACTACTTCTGTTTGTCCGTCTATTTGCAGATGATGAGAAGAACTAAATTGCAATTTGGTGCCCAAATGCAGCCAAAGAGTTTGCCAAAAATGACTGACAAATTTCACATCTCTATCGGAAGTGATCGACTTAAGAACTCCATGAAATTTGACAACCTCATGTAAGAACAATCTAGCCACCTGTGAAGCATCAAAAGTCTTGTTGCAGGGATCAAAATGTGCCATCTTCGAAAATCGGTCAACCACTACCATAATCGAATCCTTGTTTCTCTACATCCTTGGCAGCCCCAAAACAAAATCCATGCTGATGTCTTCCCAAGGTTCCAATGGAACAAGTAATGGCAAATACAAACCAGCATTGCTAAACTTAGTCTTAGTAATATTACAGATCTTACACCGCTGAACACAACGAATCACGTCCCGCTCCATCCAAGGCTAGTAAAAACTGCTCTCGCACCAATGCCAACATATTGCCAATCCCAAAATGTCTGGCTAATCCTCCAGCATGATGCTCATCTACAATTACTGCCTTCACGAACAATCAGGAGCACACAACTGATTTCCCCAAAAAAGAAATCTATCCTGAATCATGAAAAAATGCTGCGGCCCCATCTGACACTTCTCCCAAATGCCTCTAAACTCCAAATCATCCCTATACAAATCAGAAAACTAATCAAATCCTAATACCTGGACCTGCATCTGTTCAACAAGGAATGTCTCCTGCTCAACGCATCTACCACCTGATTTAATACACTAGCCTTGTGCTAAATGGAGAAACTGAAAGCTTGCCGACTTCACATGTCGTGTATTCAACTTGTGTTGTCCATTTATAAACTTCAAGGGCTCATGATCCGAAAGCAAAACAAACTCTTTAGAAACAATATAATGCCTCCAATGTTCCAAACTCCTCACAATTGCATAAAACTCCTTATCATATGTTGAATATTGCTGCTTTGCCTCATTAAGCTTCTCAATGAAGAAAGCTACTGGCCTGCCTCACTAACACTCCTCCAATTCCCACTCCTGAAGCATCACAATGTAATTCGAAAATTTCAGAGAAGTCAGGTAATACTAAAACCAGAGCTTCAGTTACCTTTTACTTCAGCAATCGAAAAGCTGAATCTGCCTCGGCAGTCTATACAAATTGACTCCGTTTCAAATAATCAGTCAATGGCACAATGATGGAACTGAAACCCCGGATAAATCGCCAGTAGAAAGACTCCAGTCCATGGAAACTACGGACATCAAACATCATCTTCAATGTCTCCCAATTCAAAATAGCTTCCACCTTGGCAAGATCCATCCAAATCCTCCACCCGACAAAACATAACCTAAACACATCGCTTGATCTGTCAAAAAGTGACACTTTGTCACATTTGCAAAAAGCTTCTGCTTCCTTAGTGCCTCAAATACCTCCCGCAAGTGTTGTAAATGCTGCTCAACTGAAACACTAAAAATCAGGATGTCGTCGAAGTACACCACCACAAATCGACTAATAAATGGCCTAAAGACCTTATCATTAACCTCATAAAGGTACTGGGTGCATTCGACAGTCCAAAAGGCATGACCATCCTTGGCCACTACCTTTCCCTTTGCACCCTTATTCACAACCGCCACCGCTGAAGATGATTGTCTGCTCGGTTTGTTCTAGAATCTGCTCGAAACCCTAGATCCTGATCCGCTGCCCTTCCAACAAATCTCAAAGATCGAAAATTTGCTAAATAGTATGTAACCAATCTATAAATTCATCAGGATGAGCCCCACCTTCAAAATCGAGAATCTCGATTTTCATGTTGAATTTTTAGATAGAAGATTGTTGTCGACCCTATCATTCCGGTCGATTATGAAGCCCTTGATTCAACGCTGCAAACGGGTTGACATCTTTATCCTTGTCATCGGACTCAACCTCCGATTCCACCCCTGCCTCGAACTGAACATCCAACTGTGCCTCCACCAGTTGCCGCTCCAAGTCCTAGATCTCCCTTCTTTGTTCAGCATTTTCGATCTCACGCAGGTCTCATTGACGAGGCGGTTCTTCTTCCTTAAAAACGACTCCACTTCCTCTTCCAGCATGACATTGTCCACGGCCACCAACATGAATCTGTTTAGGCATTGATTCAAGCAACCTGTGCTCTGACACCAACTGATGCAAAAACAATATCGAAAAGAACGGCTAAACAGAAAGAAGAATTGGAAATTTGTGAAAACTCTCTAGTTTTTGGGAAAACGACGAAAGTAAAAAATTTTCAATAATCAGAAGCTCCACAAAACTTTAAGAAACTGACATTAAATAACCTAAAACGAAACCTAAACCTAATCAGAATTTTAAAAACAACGAAATTTCAAAAATACCCCTAAAACTCGAAAAAACACCAAAAATGCCAGAAAGTCCATCAAGATGATCCCGGATGGCCAAAAAGGTCTTACAACGTAGCTATGCAATGACTATTGCTTGTTGGGTCGTTTTGAGTAGCCCAGTCAAATTTGAGCCCATTCCGAGCTTGGACCAGTGCCTCGGGAATAGTGCTCCGACATCAGGAAATCATCAAGGAAGAAAAAGTCGAAAGTAGCCCTAATGATTTAATTTTTTTACATGATATTGACTGGTTTTATGACATTAAATTGACAAAACTTCCTTTATTTTCTGATAATGATTCACTATATGAGAATTTTATTGCAGGATGTACAACAATAGATGAATCATGGATCCACATGGAGAATAAGCTAAGGAATTATGCTTCCACCATTCCATGAAACAGAAGAAATTGGATAGCAAGTAGATCACGTTGGGCCGATGACTTTAAATAGAGGTGCTGCTCAGGAGGCAACCTAGGGAAGTATTTTCTTCCTTTTTATTTTTTATTTATTTTGGGATTTTTGTTGTTCTTTTGTTACATTGAGGACAATGTAAAATCTAAGTGTGGGGGGAAGTATTGTTCTCAATTATGTGATTTTCTTTTCGCATTCATTCATGATATATGTTTATGGTTTTGTGGCAAATGATATAATTATTCATTTTTGAATTTAGACATGTGATAATTGAAACCTTCTTGTGTTTGATATTGTTTGAACTTCTTGTTCCTTCTACAATCCCAAATTTCTTTTTGAACTAAAATTCAAGCAATTTTTGCTAGTTGAAGCAAGAAAACTTAATTTTGAATATTGCATAACCTTTTAAAAATAAATTTTCTCATAAATAATCTTCATGTTTCTTTTTATGCTAAAGAGATGGATTTTTCAAAAGAATTGTCTTGATTTTGAATTCCACTTTTAGCCTCATTTTTTGTCACTCTAGAACTTGTCTTTACACATGCCTGAGGTGAAATCCATAGAAACGTGGTTAACTCGACAATGACATCAGGCATTCTTTGGCTCGTATGTAAATTTCTTTAAGCCTACTCTTTTACATTATATCCCTTGGTCCTTATTTAAGCCTAAATGAGAATAGTTTTCTAACTATTCTATTTCTTTGATTTTAAACCTCGTTATTTACTCTTCTATCCTATGTTTTAAATGTTTTTAAGAGAATAGTAGTCACGTACTTTTGAACCTTTTTTTTTTTTTCCCAAGAATTGAATGTTTGATGAAGGGTGATTAATTGAAGGTGAAATAAGGATATAAGGAAGGTGAT
>JAOXNR010053458.1:0-14203 GCA_028571225.1 Parsonsia alboflavescens
TTGCATGTTATGCTAATATGTAAAAAATTACTTATTTAGATTATAGTATTTTACACTTTTTCTCATAAAATGATAGCCTTTTTGGGCATAAATCCCAACACAGTCGAATCCCGCCAATCGCTCATAAGATCTTGGAATTTCTCTAGAACGAGAGATCTTTCCATTCATTTCTCTGTGAGAGCTACTAGCTCACTAACCGACCTCAGAACAACTTTGCGACCTCCCAGTGGATGTTGAAGATCTTGAACATCTCTTCTGGTGAGGTCTCGCCGACTGATCCTTAGCTCCTTAGAATGGCTAGAGGTCAAGCATCAATGGTCGTGGCATGGACGATTTATGATTCGGATCAGAGCTTACCAGGTCGAAGTCGGGGTCTGGCAAGACCTCAGCTCGAACTCATATAGGAGGTCGGTGGTGGCTGGCGCTTGCCCATGTGTCCTCGTTGACTTTGTGAGTTTCACTTTCAGGTATTGAAGGCATGGGACCTTCTGGCCCATTTGGATTGACTTCTGTCCGGGTTCTGCCAGTTTGAGTTGACTAGTCCGGGTCATGCCCATTTCATATATCATTAACCCCCCTTTAGGCCCAGCAAGCTTAGAGGTCGTTGGTGCCTAAATTACCATCTTCAACTCATTGCTGCTACTGGGTCTGCCAATTCCTTGTAGCAGCTAACTTCAAGGGTACCTTTCCATTTGCCTTTCTAGTAGAGAGCTACAAGCTAGCTTATAATTTTTTGGCTTTAAGTAGAGTTGTGCACAAGTGGTCGCAGCATGGAAGGTATATGAGCAAGGCTGGGACTCATAAGATCGTAGGTCGTGGTCTAGTGAGGCCTCTGTTATGCTCATCTGGAGGTCGATGACCTTTGGGTCTATGACCCGTGAGGTCAGTGGTAGAAAGTCCTTGCCCACTCGCACCTCGGGACTCGCCAATGTGACCTTCGAGTATTATAAGTTACCGTCTACAAGTCGAGAGTCTGGCCTTTAGGCTTTTCAATTCATAATCTTGAGGTCAGGGAACCCTTCCTTCAGGTATTAGAAGTTACCATCTCCTGACCGTAGGTTTGAATTTCAGGTATTAGAAACTACCATCTCCAAGTCTTTGATCTGACTTTCAGGTATTCAATGGTTACCATATTTAAGCCGATTTCTTTTGAAAGGATGAACAGCTTTCTTGCAACTGTTTGAGAGACTAGCCTTCAGGTATTTTAGGACTTACCATCTGGAGGCCGCGGCTCTTGGTAAAACTTTGTCGTTTTCTGACAGCAGCTATTTTTAAGAGAGGATGCATTCCGTTGCTTTTTGGAAAGCTTGGCTGGAAATCCTTATGGGAGATTTACCCCGCATCAGTTTTGGTAGCTCCGATCCGCTTCTATCATGAAGAAGCATTGCGCCTTTGGACTTTCTATTGTGGGACGAAGTTGGGATAGGTTTTGTTTCTGAACTGTTGGCTTGAACCGAATTTGAGGAAAACCGACCTGTTTTCAGAAGACCAGAGGTCGATTCGTTTTGAATTTCTGGTTTAGGAACTGAGGAGTTCCCAATTTTGGAAAGTCGTGCCACTGATGTTGATTCACTGAACTTTGTCTAGAACCCCAACAGCTTTCAGTTTCCTTTAAAATCAAGCGTTTTCCACACCTTTTTTCACCATCTCTTGCCATCTTTGTGTCTCTCTGCAGTTACCTGCGTCAGGTCTTTTCCTTTGTTGTCCAAGCTTTCATCCGGACTCTTTTAATCATCATGTCTACCACTTAAGACCCTTTTAACTCGAGGCCTGAAGGTCATTATCTGACTAATGAAACTTTTTGTGATCCTCCCTTTTTCCCCTGTGCTTGCGATATGCCCTACCTGACTTGTGATCTTGAAGAGGTTGGGGTTAGTTCCCAGGCCTCTTCCCTGGATGCTGCTGACATTAATGCAATCTAGGTAGAGAGGGCAATCGACGAGGGTGACTTTGTCGTTGCTGCAGCTACTGAGGGGCCCCACTCAAGAAGTGCTGAGTATTTTGCTCTTCACCATCCCAACCTTTAGGGAGGACTTCTTCTTCCCTTCCTTCATTCTCTCTTCCTAGACATAGTCCAGTTTTTGGGTGTGCCCTTGGCCCAATTTGTCCCCAACTCTATCAGGATGATAATCACTTTCATAGCAACCCGTCATCTTTACAAGGTTCCAGTGTCTCTAGAGCTCTTGCATTGTTTTTTCGTGTTGGAGGTTCCCCCATCTTCTAGTTCCTCCAGGGGGGTACTTCGACTAACCCAACATATAATGGGACATGTCCATTCTCCAGAGGGGGAGTGGAGATCTAAGTTCTTCTTCGCTCGTGTTCCTTCCTGCTTGTTGGAAAGGTATCCGGCTATTTTATAATGAGCTTCCTCCCCTTATCCCCGATCTAAGATAGCATAGGGATTTTTTTATGGGATTGGCCCCATCGAACTGCCCCATGGTCTGGTGCACCTCTCTTGTCTGACCAAAGTCCTTCTTGAGCAGCGTAGGCCTGTGGTGGAGGATGCCCCATCGAACTGCCCCATGGTCTAGTGCACCTCTCTTGTCTGACCAAAGTCCTTCTTGAGCAGCGTAGGCCTGTGGTGGAGGATGTTCCATGACCTTCCCTCTGCTGGAGTTGGTATGGAGATTACTCCCTCTAGTAAGTAAACCGTTCAAAGGAATGCAGGGCCAGGTTGTGGTGTTGAATCACTTGGCATGGAGAGCAGGACCCGTGTTGCCACTCGCCGCAGAGCTGAGATGATGGCAATGTATGTGGAGCCCTTCCAAGGTCCCCCAATTGAAATTTCTAGCTTTGACTCTGACCTGTCCTCCTAGGAAGTTTTGTAATAGCTTTAGGACTATTGTCCATTTGTTTTTTTGAGTACTGAATACATCGTAAGGGTCTGCTTGTGGCCTTCTGCTTCATTTTTTCTGCACTTGATACAGTTCAGAGTGTCTGTTTGCAGCTCTCTATTCTCTTCTTTGTTTTTTTATACAATTGCTCAGTATTTTCTGCCTTTGCTTTTAGCAATGTTTTCGATCTTCATACTCATAGTTTTTCAACAATTGCATGCTTGGACAATTGAATTGCCTTTTTATTTAAGCAATTTATATTAATACAAGTGTAACAACTACATAAACTTTAAAAGAACTTAGCTTTAATCTGCTCTGAGCACCTTGGGACCACCGTTGAGGTTGCTGTTGAGTGTTTGGGGTCTCTATGAGGTCTCTCACATCTTGGATGACATCTAGGCATAGAACTTTTTAAGTGATTGGCATTCCAGGGTCTCAGGAGTTGTCTTCCTTCGAGATCAGCTAGCTTGTAGCTCTCTCCTTTGTGGACTTCTTGGATTAGGTAGGGTCGTTCCCAACTTTCTTGCAGCTTGGTCAGTTGACCCTGTTTGCCAACGTCTGATATTTTGAGGACCATTGCTCCATCTAAGAAATGTATTTCCTTCAGTCGCTTGTTGAAAAAATTTGTTACTTGCTTTTTGTAAATTCTATCTGCTTCAATTGACTTGTTTCTGACCTCTTCAACGAGGTCGAGCTCTACTCTTCTCTCCCCCTCATTTAAGACTGAGTTATACTCAGTCAGTCTTAAAGAAGTCATTCCAACCTCAAATTGGCATTATCACCTATGCTCCAGAGCATAAGTTGAATGGAGTTTCTCCAGTGGCTTTTCTTGATGCGGTTTACATGGCAACCTTCTTTCTCGAGCTCAGTGAGCCTCTTCTTCAGTCTTTCTAGGATTGTTCGGTTTGTGACTTCTGCTAGCCCGTTGGCTTCAGGGTAAGCCACAGAGGTCAATCTTTGCTCAATGTGAAGATTCCTGCAGAATGTCTTGAATGGGTCACCAGTAAACTGTCGGCCATTGTCTGAAATGATGGCTTGAGGGATCCCAAATCGGCATACAATGCTTCTCCACACAAATGATTGAACCTTTTGCAATGAGATCACCGTCATTGGCTCTACTTCAACCCATCTGGTGAAGTATTCTACAGCAACTATGAGGAATTTGACACCCCCCGTCCTTTTGAGAAAGGTCCGAGGATGTCAATTCCCCATATGTCAAATGGCATTCTTCTACGAAATCCATGTGCTCCATTGCAGCTCTGGTACATTCTTCTACGAAATCCGAGAGAGCATTGCTTTGATGGCCTTCCTTGGTTCAAACTGGATTTTATACCTTGAGAACTCGAGAGACCACTTCATTGTCCTGCCTAAAGTTCGGGCTTTGCCAGAGCTTGTTTCAGTTGTAAGTTAGTTAGGACTCTTATCGGCTAAGCTTCAAAATACGACTTTAATTTAATCGTGGTGATAATGATGAGGTACAGAAATTTCTCAAGGTCTGTATATCTAGTTTTTGGACCTCGGAGCAAATGGCTAATATAATATATAGGAATTTGCTAACCTGACCTTTCTACTATTAATACCGAGCTCACTACCTTTTCAGTTACGGTCAAGTACATACAGATTTCTTCTCTTGGTCTCGGGAGACAAGTTAAGGAGGTTTGCCAAGAAAATTCTTCAACTTCATGAACGCCTCCTGACAGCTTTCATACCACTAAAAGTCCTTTGGCTTTTTTATAACTTCATAAAATTTTCCCCCTTGGTCTATCATCTTGCTGATGTTGCCTCTTAGTGCCGCCATTTTTCCTGCCAGGCTTTGTACCTCCGTGTGGTTTCTGGGAGGTTCCATATCTAGCAAAGCCTTGATTTTGTTTGGGTTGGCATTGATTCCTCTCTCCGAGACCATGCAGCAAAGGAACTTTCCTGCAGAGACTCTGAAGGTGCATTTCTCCAGGTTGAATGTGAGCAGCTTTCAGGATTTGAAAAGTTTCTCAAATGTCTTCTATGAAGTCTTCTGTAGTCTTGGATTTGATCACTTTGTCATTGACGTAGACCTCAACGTTCCGCTTGAGCTACTTCTTGAAGACCTTGAGCATTGCTCGTTGAAATTCTGCTCCCGCGTTTTTCAAACCAAAAGACATCTTGATGTAGCAATAGGTCCCGAGCTCTGTGATAAAAGGAGTCCTTTCCATGTCCTTGAGAGCTATCGAAATGTGGTGGTACCCTTTGTATGCGTCAAGGAACCATAGCCACTGGTATCAGGCTGTGGAGTATACCATTTGGTCAATACTAGGGAAGGGGTAGGAATCTTTCTAACAATATTTTTTAAGTGTGGTGAAGTCCACACACATTCTCTACGTCCCTTCCTTCTTTTGGACCAGAGCCAGAGCGGAGAGTTCTGGCGTTGCAAAATTTTCGTTTTGCAAAGGGGAAGAATTAGGGATTTCAAATTCCTAAGTATGACAGAGAGAGAGTAGGGAGAGATTCGTTTCAGCCATGGAAAACAGCCCTAGTTCCCGTTCCCAGCTCATAAATATTTCTAGTTTTTTATCTTTACCCAGGCATTCTTTACATTCAGCAAATATTGGTAATCTTGTAGAGTTTACTACTATTCCAGAGTTGGTCTCAATTGAGGAAGCAGTCCCTCCTCTATATAATATATACAAAAAGAGAGGATCATTTCCTCCAAGCATCAAATTGATCAAACAAATGCTCAAATCAACCACCCCAAGGATAAAGGAGTATGTTCAGTCCTCTAAACTGGACCAGTGTGACATTCCATTCTCTACAAAGGAACAGTATATTAACCTTAATATACTGTCGGAGATGGTGGCACAATGGAGAATCGAAGGGTACACAAACCTTCGCATTGGTGGTGTCAGACTAGTTCTGACATACGGTCGCAAAAAATTCCATCCAGTCACTGCTCGCATCATACTTCTCAACTCAAGAATATTATCCAACAAGCAGGCGATCATTGGAACCATGATTACAACTCTCAACTCCGAAAGTGTTGTTCTCACCTTGTTCCCAAACTATGCAATATCCCACCAAGACCCGAATTTGTGCACAACTCTTAAAGTGCAACTCCAACTCACTGGGATATCACTCGCCCCTTCATCAATAATGGCGACACTACATCATCAAATGGCATATAGATTGCAAAACCATGGCCTTGATCTGTAGAACAATGGATCTCCATAAGTATTGATGATTCTAGCAAATTCTTCCACAGAGGCTCCCACCTTGATAGAGATTCCCAGACAGATCAAGAGAGTACATCTTGAGAAACTCATGCCTGTTGACTGGATCATGAATTTTGAGAATATTCATCAACAATAGGAACCAGTTCAGGCTACTCTTTTAGCCTTCAGAAAGCTACCTAATGGAAGAGGAAAGACATCTTTTAAGATTCCTTCTAAATACCAGTCTAATGAGATTTTCACCCAACTGATGCTCACCCCATATGATAAATCGGATGCCAGCATGCGAAAAAGATGTCTGATGTCCTCTTTCAACCATCAAGCGGAACCCAGCTATAAGTCCTATGTAAACGGTCATTTCCTATGGGATGTCCCTGGCTCTGGACTGTGTAACCCAGAGTGCTCTTGTGAGGAGGATTCCTCTGAAGATGACGATGAGGTCCCTAGAAGACGACGACGGACCACGAAGAAAATCAGTGGATGTTCATCCAGATGTCCTGCAAAGGACGATGATGATGGCAATCCCACAACAACCTAAGCCCTTCACTAGCCTCTGGGATTTCTACCAACCTCATCCTAAAGCATCGACATCATTGCCGATGAATAAAGAAAGTCCTCCATCTGAGATATCTGTCTTAACCTCTATCAAGAAAGTTCTAAGAAACATGATGGACTATTATGAGCCATCTCCTTATTGCAGACAAGCAGACTAAAATGATCCCACCAGTTGAGCAGGCACCAATTCCATGCATGATGAACAAGCCCACAATGAGTTCATATGCTTCTGATTTCCCACCTCTGGAAAAGAGACTAAATGAAGCAAAAAATGAGCATCTAGGCCTTATATTTCTCAAAAGGCAATTAATGAGTATGGAAGACAAATTCCCCTGAGCCACGTAGAGGAAGTTCTCAATTGGCAGATGGATAACACCATTGCCCAGAATCGCATGTTGACCAGAATTGACGACAGGGTCAATCAAGTTGAAAAGAAAGTTGACTTTGTAGAAAAGGTGTACCATGAAATGCTGGATAGATACAATGTTCTTGATCGTGACTTGAAGGCGATGATCTATACCGGTGCTATCCACTACACAGAGTTTGATGAAAAACGCCAAGAGATACATGAACTGAAAAGACAGATTGAAAATTATGAAAGAAAGAAGTCCCAGACTCCTCTTGTTCCTTTGACTCCATCACAAGGATTCTCTATGTTTGGCGGTCCAAATAATCCACCAACTTTCCATACAACACCACTTTTCTGTGAATCGCTGAGCCCTGCTCGACCTCAAGCAGAAAGAATACCAGATTACAGCATTCTAAACTGTAGTTTTTGGGAGAGATGGGCAAAAGAACACCCTTATGTCCACCCGACATAAAAAAAAGAAGCTTTCAAGCTCAACTCCTCCGTCGGAAACATTCTGACCCGAAAGGACTGGATATACTCAGGCGGAAAAGGCAAAGGCTCCAGTCCAGCCTGATGTTGCTCATCATGAATCTCCTAGGAAGAAAGAAACCAGAGAACCTACTCCACGAAGTTCTTTCAAACCGCTTGGCCCTCCTCCAACAAATCTAGCTCCGCAATTGATGGTGTCATATCAAACTGTTGATAACCAGACATCTTCTGGCAGTTCAAATGAAGAATCCATTCCGAGGCATCCTCACGAAGCATTTCTGAGTGCACTGACTCAGGAGATGAGAAGATGGACGTTTCAGGGATCCTCATAACTACCATAGGTCCCTCAGGATCAACAACACATGCTGAATTTCATGACTATAAAGAAGATGATGGAGATAATCAACCACCGCCTCCACTTTTGATGACATTCCCATCAGTAAAAAACGTGAAAGATTCCAGGAAATGTTAGTATGGGTTAATACACAGTTGTTAAAGGGAGTACCTTTGAATAGCATTCTTTTTGAATTTTTTAGTCATTCTGTTGGTACTCTACATGATTGGTTCATTTCAGTAGATGCTATTGATAGAAATCTATTACTTACAGGTTCTTTGGATCAATGGATTAACATAATATTGAAAATTTGTATATGATTACTCTTTGGAAATCAAATAGGCGAGACAGGATTTCTTCAAGATGAATGTTGTTCTTTAAGGCCTAAAGACCTCAACAGGAACTACAAAAGAATGACAAAAATCTACTATTGACTTGGTGGAATGAGAGATCCAAATCTCAAACAAGTGTACATTTCCTCACTTCCAGAGGAGATCTAGCCCGAGTTGAACAAAATGATTGAGCTCTCTGGAAACCATTGGCGAATCTTGGACTTGCAGAGATCCATCAAGCAACATTCACATACCCAGAAAAGCTCTGTGAAAGAATGAAGGTCACTCGAAAAGATTTGCCACAAAAATTATGAAATTGGTTGACCAAAGACAAAGAAATGTATAAAGAAGAGGTTTCCTAAGCAAAAAAAGTACAAGTCCAAGAAAAATCTCAAGTACTTCAGATGGAAGGCTTCAACTAGATGAAAGTCAAACAAATGTTTTTTCTACAAAAAGAAGGGCCATTTTGCAAGAAACTGTCCAAACAAGAAGGCCAAGGCTTCAAAGTTCGTTTCACAATTGATTGTTGATCATCCAAGATCTAACGTTGAATCAGTTTTCTTAGAGAAAAGCTATCCTAACCAGGATACTGCTTTTGCCATCGAAATTACAGATTCTGAATTTGAAACATTAGAAAATGATTCGGATGAGGAATCATGTTTACCTGTTTTTAATATTAATAATGTTTTAGATATCGCTTCAATAACTGATATTCATCCTCCACATTTGTAGGTTTCTCTTTTAACATCTAAGTATGCCCAACCAATCAAAACAATCGGATTCTTACACACGGGTGCCATGAAAACGATGATGAATCTAGATATTCTCCCAGTAGAATACTGGACAAACACTGATGCCCAATTTCAAGCAGCTAATGGAGAAATTTTCCAAGGTAGTCTCATATCCTGACACCCAATAAGGATAAAGTTCTTTCCAAATTGCATAATCTGGATAAAAGTTTTCGAGAATAAACTCCATGGTAAAGAAGTTCCTATCAAATAAGTTGTATATGAAGGAATCAGATATAAACATCAGTTTCAACCCTTTACTCCTGTTTCTAATACGTTTACTATTTCTAATTCTACTGGTAAATTTCCATCAATAGCTAACATGTTTAAAAATATTTGTGTAGATTCTCATGCAGACTTTAAGCACAAAAATCCACTTTGGGAGAATGGAGAATTCTTTGTTAAGCTCCCTTTTAAGCTTAATGAAGATATTGGTCAAACCAAAGCAACACATCCCGGAATGACACCATATGATCTTAAACTTGCTCAGGAAGAATGTGCTCAACTACTGCAACAAGGTCTAATCTAGCCTACTGATTCAAGTTGGGCTTGTCAAGACTTTTATGTGAACAAAAGAAGTGAGAAAGTCTGAGGAAAGAAAAGGTTAGTCATTGACTATAAACCTTTGAACCAGTTTTTAAAAGACGATAAGTTTCTGCTCCCAAGGATTCAAAACCTTTTTACTCATTTGGCGGGAGCAAAAATCTCTTCAGCATTTGATTTGAAAGCTGGTTTTTGGCAATTGGGAATTACACCTGATGAACGTTATAAAACTACTTTTTGCCATTTGATCTGAAGGTAGCCCCTTCAATTTTTCTTAAAGCCATGATCAAGATTTTCGAGCCTATCCTTCATAGCTTTTTGATCTATATTGATGATATCCTACTTTTTTCCAAGGACGATGAAGCCCATTTGTCACTATTAGCACAATTCTTTGAATAGTAAAAAAATCCAGGTATCATGTTATCTGAAAAGAAAAGTTTTCCTCGGCCTTCAAGACGTCGAATATCTTGGCATGAAAATCACTGATGGACAAATCCAACTAGGTCCACACCTAGTTGAATCCCTTCCTTCCTTTCTTGATGAAAACCTGTCCATAAAAGAAATCTAGCAATTCCTTGGCATCATCAACTTCATTAAAACTTCCCTTCTTGACTCCACCAAATATAACAGTCAGTTATCCAAACTCTTGAAAAAGAAACCACCTCCATGGAGCCATGAACAAACCCTAGCAATCCAAGCCCTCAAAAAGATGTGTCAAAAACCTCTTCACTCCACATTCCTTCCACAGGTCACAGGATCTTATAAACGGATGCAAGTGCTGAGTTCTAGGGAGCAATCCTTACTGAAGAACTCAATGGCCAAAAACATTATTGTGGTCATGCCGACAGTCAGTTCAAGGATGTAGAAACACACTATCACACCACCATCGAGGAGATCCTAGCAATCAAGTATGTGATTAGAAAGTTTGTGTTCTACCTGATCAGTCATGAGTTCACAGTACAGATGGATAATTCCTTTTTCCAAAGGATCATGGAATTAAAAAACAAAGCCATTCCTGAACCTCAACTCCTTTGCCTGAAAGATTAGGCCTCTTAATAGCAGTTACAAGTTCAACACATCAAAGGAGAGTCCAATGTCCTAGCCGACTTGCTATCCAGACCAAAAAAGAAACCTTTGCCTTCCTGTTCTTTGGAAGCCTACCCAAACCTATACCTATCGTCTTCACCATCCTAGAATTTTACCCACCTGAACTAGCCCATTGTGACATAATTAACCAAGTCAAAGAGTATACCAGAAAAACCATGTTTAAACACCAAGCCTTAATCTTTCGAGAACAAAACTGGCTCCATGATTGTATCCTTCGACCTAGATAAACCCTTCAGCAACATCATGTATTTTTCTCATGCAGGTCCCATGTCAGAAGATAAATTTCAATATTTGTGGACTTTAGCAATTTTATACTATTATGCCATAGAGATTGAAATACGTCAGTTCAAGATCTTCTTTACCAATCCGAATTAGTTTGGTAATACATTATTGTGGCATTCACTTACTCTCTTTCAATCAGCTTGGGATTGGTACGAGGACTGTTGCCAGAAGCTTCGCGGTGATCCAGGAAAGACATATCAAGTGTACATTGTGCATTTAAATTATGTTATGACAAAGCATATGGATTTCAAGAAGACTTATTACAAGCCAAGGCCTTATCCATGGATCAGCAAAAGGATTTTAACGAAACCACCTTTGACTAAACAGTCTATGCAGCTAGCTCAAGATGAACTCCTTGTTTACTTGAAGTCCAAGAATGCTTCTCCAAAGGAAGCACCGAGTTACAATTAAGCAAATATCTTTGAAGAAGACATCGTTTGGGATGGGAACCTGGCACACTAGGAAGTTCCACTTTCAGAGGCTTATCATTAGTATCATTGGGCACAAAAACTTCATCAAGAAAAGTCTTCTCCTTCTTGCAAAGATCCGGCCTCCTCATCTTCACGGATGGAGTCCTAGTCATCACATGCAATTCAGCCACCTCAGGGAAGAAAATTCGACTAGTTCCCAAGAACAATAAATTCTCTATTCCCTTCTGTTTTCCTTCACAGGCCAGAAGAGTTTCTGATTACTTGTCATCAGGTAACTTCATGCAAGTAGCCAAGTTTTTCATCAAGAATCTCACTAGAAAATTCTGCCATGCCACATAATGGTCTTTACTATTACTATCACTAGTATTTTTATGTCCTATTGTTCTTCATGCAGCCAGGTGTTCTCAGCCACTTCATACAAGAAAAATGCAGCCCTTCATGCTCAAAATCATTCCAAGAAATCTCCATAGAAGAATCACGGCAACCATCATCAACAAGAGCAGAAATTCGGTTGTCTTCACCTCATCATGTGATGGAATTTCCGTTTCACATGAAGGCATTGTTTGTGGCACCATTTTCAGATCCCTTGTGATCTTTGTAGTGTTTCTTTACTTGTTTTGTAGTGTTTGATATTTCACTTTCATTGTACTATTTGCTTTCGTCTTGTAGTGTCATGTTTTAAGCCTTGTCTCATAGCTCTTTCTATCTTGTGAAAGAGTTTTGTTTGTATAACCATGCAACAGCCAAGTCAAGAGAATTCAAGCCTACTCATCAAGGAGGAATCGGTGGCCCTCACAAGTGGAAGAAGCTCTCATTGTCATCTTCTATGATGTGTCAATTTCGTTTTGTTTTCTCCTAGGTTTGTTGCAGTGTCTTGTGATCTTTTGATTGCAAAGTTTGTTTGTCTTAGGATGAGAATTTCATATTGTCTTTTGAGTTGTAAGGACCGATCATCTTTAAGAGATAAATTGGTCTTAAGTTATTCTCATAGTCAAGTAAGAGGTAGTTTAAGTTTGAGTCCAAGTTTGTAAACAAGTCTCTTCTAGAGTGTCTACTGAAGTCTCTTGTAAAGTGTCTACAATAAATATTTTCCGATCAATAATATCATGAGTGTTTCCCTTTCAGTGGTATCCTAAGTCTTTCAATCTCTCTCCTGAAATCTTTTTGAATTCCTAAAGAGTCTCTTGTTCCTTCCAGTATTCCCCAGTTATAGGTGAACTAGGACGGCCATGTTAGTAGAAACAAGTAGTATCCTTGAACAATGAGTTAGAGGAAAAGAGAGTACCCACTTGCGAGGGATAGCGATAAGGGAAAAAAGTACTCGAAATGAACTGTGTTAGGGTAGTGCTTGAACCCCGATGATATCAACCGGATTGACTAGCCATTCAGGGTACACCACCTCTTTTAAGATTCCTGCATCGGGAAGAGCTTGGACTTCTCCTGTAATGACCTCGTTGCTCTCGGGTGCGAAAGTTCTTTTCTTCTATTTTACCGGTCTAACGAAAGGTTGAGCCCAACCATGTGGTCCACAATTGTTCGGTCAACTCCCTCAAGGTCGCTAGGCTGATAGGCGAAGACCTTCAAATTTTCTTCAAGGGTGTCCACTAGTTTTCCCTTGACTTTTGGAGGTATGAGCCCTCCAATCTAGATCCCTTTCTCAGGGAATTTGGTGTTGAGAAAGACTTTCTCCCCTTTTTCGCCCGCTTGAATTCTAAGGTGGTCTTCCTCTTTTGGGAGGTCAATGCACTCCTCTTGCATCGGCTCAGGGGATCTTTTCTTGTTGTCTTCAGCAAGGTAACATTCAATAGCCATTTTCCTATCCCCTTCGAGTATAATCCAAGTGCTACCGACCTGGATCCTCATGTTGTAATCGAGGAGGGAGATCTCTCCTCTCTGGTCCATGACCCCCCTTCGGCCAAGTATGGCGTTGTAGGTTCTAGGGGCATCCACAACCATCTAGTAGGATTCCATCGACATAAGTTATGCTGCCGTTGAAGCTGGTCAGAATTGTGTTTGTTTTTAACAACAAGCTCTTGTCAATTTAAAGTGTCAACTAGGATTTTCCTCACTAGGAAGTTGCTGACCTATAGCGACACTATTTGGGGTTCTGAATCTCTGCTTCGAGCTAGCTTCGACCTTCTCTCAATCTAGTTTATCCCGCCAACTGGGGGCCTTTGGTTGTGCGGGCCTACTGGTGGTGGATTTGCGGGTCCTACATTTTCTGCAAAAAATAACTGTAGGTGGCCCTCCTTTATCAGTCTCTCAATCACACATTTGAGGTCGAAGCAATACTCCGTGAGATGGCCGTGATCTTTATGGTAGTGGCAGAACTTTCTCGGATCTCTCTTGGCCATGGGACTCTTGAGAGGCCAGGGCAGCTTAAGAAGGCCTCTCTTCTCCATGACCATCATGACCTAATCCCGTGATGTCTTGAATGGAGTGACCACAGGGTTGAGGATGACCTTCCTTTTTTTGTCAGAGGTTCCCCCCTTGCGGTGAAGCTTTTTCCTATCCGCTTTTGTTTTTTAGGACTCTTTGGATGTCCTCTGTTGTCTCTGTCTGCTGCTGAGGTGAAGCTTGGGACCACAGTTGCCTCAGCCTTGATTAGTTTTTTCAAGAGCGACCATAGCTCCTTGATTTTTTTTACTGGCTCCTCGGCCAATCTAAGGGCTACCTACCCCCCTTGCAAACCTTGCTTGAATGCTGATGGAAATTCAATGACGCTATGAACAAGACTTGTATTTCATATACAGGTATAATATCTTGAGTAGGACGATGAAGATATTGATGGAATTTGTCCAAAACAAGGAAGAACGGATCAACTTCAAAGCCAAGCTTGAGAAGAGTAAACTTGGAGATGAAACGGAAGATTTGAAGCTATAAAATGCGAGTTCAATCCAAAACTTTGAGGAAGATACAACGATGCATTCCAGGGAAGAGTATGGCTTGAGGATCAAGG
>JAOXNR010053459.1:0-14202 GCA_028571225.1 Parsonsia alboflavescens
AAGAAATTATGATCAAGTGCATGGAATTCATGAAGGCTCAATTTTGCAGCACTTTTTCTGACATACCCAAATCATCCAGGATGTCAATCACCTCCGATGAGGAAGATCTTCAAGACAGCCAGATGCCAGAAGATCCTGAAGACCTATATCATCAGGCCATGAACAGCAATTGGGACGAAATGATCCAAAGTACTCAGTCCCAGCTCAGCAACGATAAGAGTAAGGATAAAGGCAAGAAGAAGGTGACATAAAGCCCTCTTTATGTCAAATCTGCACCGACTCAGCCTTGGAGTAATCTGCTTCCATAGTCCTTTGATAGGATATAGTGGTGATAAATCATCACTTCAGCTTTTTGGTTTGGCCGTATTACTTTTGACCTGTCTGTTTTGGGTCCCCCTTTTTAGCTATTGGCCACTTTATCTTTTTCCTTTTGGCCACCTGTATTTTGGCCTTTTTGCTTTTTACTTTCGGCCGCACTTATCTTTGTCGGCCATCTAGTTTGTTTGTTTTCTCTTTGATGGATTCTCTTTGTCGGCAACCATTTTGTTTTATTCTCGAATTTCATAGGTTTGGCATCCGTTATTAAGTGTCTCTGAAGTCCGGGGTGTCATGTCCGGATTCAGCTTATATGTAGGTCGTCTTTCATTTATGTTAGATAGGTTTTTGGAACCAAGTTGTAAAATCATCTCTCTCTCTTGTATACACTCATATCTAATAATAGTATAAGTTTTCCGCTTCAATAGCTTTTTAATTCTGGTTTAATTCTTTTGAATTGAATTAGTGAATTACCTGGGCTGTAATGAAAAAAAATAAGTTACACGACTAATTTAGAATAACTAAAAAATAACAAGTCAAAGTCAAGAATTGACTTGGACTTTGACTATCCTTAAACAAAATAATGTTTCAAACAGGAAAAAGGAATGACCGATGCTGAACTTGAAGAGTCGGTGCCCATAGAATGGAATCGACAAGTGCCGATGGTTTCATTTTCTCCTGCGTCGGTTGATTCGATTGGTTCGGTTTGGGAGTTCTCTAGAATTTCATAACAAACGAAGTTTCTCTTTTGAAGAAGAGTCGGTGCCTGCTGGCTGGTTGACTTGCACTGTTGATCTAGTCAGTGGTTGACCGATGCCGGCTCTCAAGCCGGGCACTGCCCTAGTCCTTCTCGGATTCTGCCATTTCGCTATCCATTTTCGTCCTATTTCTTTCGAAACTCAGATATCGATGTAAAATAATATTTTATTTATTTGAAAATCATATCTAATAATTTTTGAAATTTTAAATTCAAGTTCAACTTCTCGACCCTGGATAAATCAAAATTTTCATTTGTGATGGTAGAGTTGTGGTATTGTAAGATTTTTCATTGTAGCTTTGAGTACACTTGGCCTTGCTGTTTGATGTTATATAAGTAGTCTTCCTATCTTTGATCTTCGACCCCCTAATCTAATGTTTAAATTAAATTTTTCGATACATAGATAAGATCATCTAATTGAATTTAAATACTTTAGATAGTGACAAACAGAAAGACAACCTATCTAGATAATTATCTCAACGATATACAAGTTTGAATTCAATAAAAACGTCGTCTAGATAATTCCCATCGAGAGAATTTCAAAAGGTTGATATTATAACGTTTCCTCAATTGTAACTTCGGTTGTAACAATAAACAGAATAGTCAGCCCAATAAATTTTGACCTTAACACATACATACATATATACATATATGAAGACTTAATTAATAATGTGGCCATTGAAGTTATCACATTTTTTCAATTTGACCATTGACCTATAAAACCAATCAATTTAAAAATTATACTGCATTTTAAGACATTTTAATCACTCTATAGTTGTTCAATCAAATAATAGTCACAAATGTCATCAATCTTCGTTAATAATTTTATATAACTTGACGTGTCACTGAAAATTTCATTGTTGACTAAATCAATTATAAAATTTTACTCCATGTCATTCAAATAATGTGCCAATAAAAAATTAGATAAAGAATAAATTGACAAAATAAAGAAGATTTTCTTAACTAATATGAAAAATTAATTTTGGTGATACGGAAAACCACGTGACATTATTGTTAAAGAGTGATTACATCAATGACTACTATTTAACTGGACTACCATAGAGTGGCTAAATTTTCAAAAAACACAAAGTACAATGGTTAAATTATTTGAGAATTCAAAGTATGATGGTTAAATTGACTGATTTTGTAGTTCAATTTACAAATTGAAAAAAATGACAACTTTAGTGATTACGTTATTTGTGAGGCCCTACATATAAAACAAACCTCCCATTGTCACTTGGTTTAGCTGTAGCATTAAGGCATTCTTATTTCTCACATAATTGCTAGAGCCACCACTAGATGTGACATCACTGAAGGGGCAAGAAATGGCTTGTGATCTATAAGAGGACCTCAGGATAGGAATAAATTTTGGTTAGTTTATTTTTCGTTATCTTCTGAATTTAAAAAACATCAATTTCAATGAAGTCGACTGGACAAGTTCGAAGATTAATCGCTGCAAAACTCAATCATTTTTGTAGATTAAGTCAATAATAAGCACAATACTTTTCATTCCTTTTCTAAACTTAAGATTTTCTATGTAAACGCTAGTGTGTGTCTACATGTCAAACGTCACTAAAAGGGTAATAAGTAGCTTATGTCCTATTAAAAAAAACCTCAAGTTGAGAATCAAATCAGTTAAGTTTATTTCAGAAGCTATTGAATTTTAAAGACAGGAACTATACATATTAATATAAAGACATGGTAGTCAATATGATATCAGAAACACCAAGTTTTATAAAGTCAATTGGACAAGTTTGAACATTCTTCAGGGAGAAACTCAACCCTTTCTGCATTTCGAATCGGTACAGTTAGGCACCAACTAGATTAATATTCTCCAATCCTTTTCCAATCTCAAGATTTTCTATACGAACACTAGTTTTTACACACACACACATAGATATATATATATATATATAAGTCAAAGCTTCAACTGTCCTTTCATTTAGTTGCAGCATTAAAGGCATCCTTAATGTACAAATAATAACTAGAACTATCCTGAGCTTCCTTTAGATTCTACATCATATTAAGGTAAGAAGTAACTTCTGGTCTATAGAAGAACTGCAAGAGGAGAATCCATTTTGGTAAGCATTTTTTTACAGGTGGCTACTAATTTCTTAAGACTCAAACTTTTACTAATATAAAGATAGGAGGCAACACGATATCAGAAACACCAAGTTTAATGAAATTGATTGGACAAATATGAAGATTAATTAGATGAAACAGAACCATGTTTGTATGTCAAATCACTTTAACTGGCCATCAACTAGTATAATGCTCTCCATTCTTTTTCGAATCTCAAGATTTTCTATGTAAACAATAGTTTTAATATATATATATACATACACACACATGCACACGCATATATGTGTTAAAGCTCCAATTTTCATTTCGTTTACTGCAACATTCAAGGCATACTCAATTTTAAAAATATTGTTGGAACCATTTTGAGCTACCACTAGATTTTTCATTAATGAAGAGGTAACAAGTACCTTCTAGTTTAATGAAGAACCCCTAAATGGGAATTCATACGAGTAAGTTTTTCTTTTTTCCTTTTTCTTTCCCTAAATAACTACTGAATTATTAAGACTCAAACGATAACATATTAATATAGAGGCATTGTTAGATATAAGAGGCAACACAAAATCAGAAGCACTAGATTAAATGAAGTCGATTGGACGAGTCTGGCAAAACTCAACTATGTTTGTATATCAAGTAAAGTACAACCGGTCACCAAATAGCATGATATTCTCCATTAATTTTTCAATCTCAAAATTTTCTATGCAACTTTAAAGGCAGCCCTCATAGTCACATAAATATTAAAACCATAAATATCTTCTCAAGATTTTACATTAATGACGGGATAAGAAGTAGTTTTTGGTCTATAGGAGAACACCAAGATGGGAATCCAATCAAGTAAGTTTATTTATAGGTAGCCACTGAATTCTTTGGACACAAACTATACATATTAATATAGGGACATTTTTAGGTATCGGATGTAGGGATTTATGCCAAAAAAAACGACTATCGTTAATGAGATAAAATGAATTTAAGACTATAATCTTTATAAATACATTTATACATATTGGCACAACATGTCAAATATGTTAGGACGTTTACCATAGTAAGGTACGAATCACCGAAAGTTTAAATCATAAGGAATTAGCTCTTGGGCAGTTAATGGAATTGGGCGTTCCATTTCCATTGAACAAAGGTCATGACACATTAGTCTCATTTTAGTTGGGAGACTTACCTTTAGTCATTGGGTAGTGCTCTTGAACTAATATGTGTTACTACATTTTGTATATGTAGAACATGATCACTCAGTGATTGTTCTCTAAAGGTACTATTAAAGAAGAGAGAACTAATATCACTGCTGCTACTGCATGGACATGTCCCCATGACATGAGTATGGGTTGGTGGTCTAGCGAAATTAATTCCCTATGCTTTGATGTGCTAAGGTGAGATCTCATTATGGAGATCAATAGCCTTGTATGTTAAGACAGACTCATACAATAGGTCTTTATGCCATTTCATTTATGAGATGGGTTAATTGCCCTCTTGTGTGTTGTTCTTAATTGGATCACTGAAGTCGAGGCCTCAGTAGTACAATTATTATTGTACTGAATATTCTTCTAGTGAGTATTAATTGTGATGGTAATAGAACTAGATACCTACGGATGGTAGATGAGATTGAGTAAGGTGATATAGTAAGCAAGACCTAGGCTCAATAGTGGATGTTACGTAGAAGGGCAAATGTGTCATTACCACTGTAGGTCAAAGATTAAGGATTGAGATTTATCTCAACAAATCTTCTGTTCCTACAACAATATATCATGGAGTACATCATCTTCTTATAATGATAATAGAAGGTGATTATAATGACTAAGTAAAATACTATTATGTAATAAAGGTATTTTGGACATTTTATAGAACCATGAGCATTATATCTTAAGATTCCTAATCTAGCTCTATTGCGCATGAATGATTTTATGCCATTCATAAATAGGAGATTGGAGAAAGAATTAATTTTATTCTAGATAGCATTAATAATTAATTGAGGATTTAATTAATCCCTGGAATTAATTATTTAGGTTTGAATAAAATTAATGAGTTATTTTATTTAGTCTTACAATTAATTTGGATTTGTGTCAATAAGATTGATTATCGTTGGGTTTGAATAAAATAATAAAGTAGATATTTATTTTTATTATTCTTATAATTAATTTGAACTTAGATCCATAAGATTAATTATTGATGGACTAATAATTAAAAAAAATACTGGGTTTTAATTAAATTAATAGAATAATTATATTGGATCCTTGATCCAATAAATCCAATAACTAATTATTGGATCTTTAATTAAATAAAATGTGAAATGGGTTGTGGGGATTTTGGCTCACTAAGAAGCCCTTGTCTTATTTAATTATTTTATAGGATTATTATATATCCGATAATAACTAAAAGATCTGACTATGATTCCTAAACCCTAGAAAAATACTATAGACGTTTATTTTCTCTCCCCACAGATTCTCCGATCTTCTATTAATCAAAACAAGGTATCATTCTCACTCATTTATGTTAAGAAATTTTTAAAATCCGAGGTTCCAAATCTTATTCACTTCCCCACATGTGATATCAGAGTTTTCATTTATTCAAGTGTTGCCCTTAAGACTTTGATTTAGAATTCTCTGTACGTCTTGTGAGTGGGGGGTTTGGGGGCATAGGAATTTGTAATTTTCAATTAATTCAAGTTTCTCCTTTATTTTATTAGAATTTCTTTTACCTCATTAAAAAGAGGAAATTTTCAAAAATACCCAACATTGAATCGGGTATTTCAATTATATACGCTTTGTCAAAACATTTCAACTATATCCATTTGGATAGCCCAATTTTTACTATATACCCAAATTTGTACGGACACCCAAATCGAGAAAAGAGAACCATTGACCAAATGGAAAAGACTCATATTACCCTCATTCAGCCGTCTTTCCCCAAATCCACTAGGAATTCCAAGGGCTTGTTGCTCCCTCATTCACCCGACCTTCCACAAACCCATTCAAACGACCTTCCCTCAACCAAAACCCAATCGTCCATCTCCTCTCACAATCCATTTGTTCAAGCTCCTTTGCTGTAAAATTTGTTCACCGGCAGCTTGCCGTTGTCAAAGAAGAAGAAGGTACATCCACTGCAAAAAAGAAAAGGCTTCACTCGATACAGGTAAGTCCCCTTTGCATCATTTAAAATTTTTTTTCCCTCCATGATATTGCATGTGGTTATGCTGTGATTGTTCCCCTCCATGATTATGCAATGCTTGTGCTGTGATCGTCATTTTTGTTTTTTGCTTTTCAACTAGAAATGTTAATTGCCATATACCTCGATTGTCTGTCTTCTTTTTTTAAATTTTTTTTTTTTTTATAATTGAGGAATGTTAAGCCTATTTGGAAGCATATTTGTGGGATAAACGACTGCGAAATAGACTTTGTGGGTTGAAACAGTGGAAGGTCGAGATTATATATGTAAATTCGGTATAATCTATTGAAGGTCGTTATAACATATGGAAGGTCGGCATATTATTATTTCATTATTAATATTATAAAATTTTAAAAATCACTGAAGGTCGGGATAATGTATTAAAGGTTGGTATAATTTATGGAAGGTCGGCCAATTATAATTTCATATTATTATTGTAAAAATCACTGAAGGTCGATATATTGTATGGAAGGTCTGTATAATCTATAGAAGGTCGGGATAATGTATCAAAGGTCTGGTTAATCTATGGAAGGTCAGCCAATTATTATTTTATAATAAATTATTATAAAATTTTAAATTAAACTAAAAATTTATATTATTAAATTTGAAATTAAATAAAAGTTAATTTGATTAAATTTGAAATTAAATAAAAATTTTATTATTATTTTAAGTTAAATATACATTATTATTATTATTATTATTTAAAATGATTATTATTAAACTATCACTGTACTTTCCAATGATTTATTATTAATATTATACAATGTCATTTATACTGTTAGTGTATAATTGAATTTAATTATTCAATGTACTTTATTACCTAACATTTTATAATGATTGTCAAGGCTTATTTTTTTTTTTCTATAAATAAAAATACATTGCACTTTATATTCGGTAGGATAAAGGATGAATATACATGTCTATGCACTAAAAATAATAATAATAATAAGTTATAACTAGAATTTGTATTAAAATTAAAATATTTGGGGTAAAGTTTTATACAATGGTTTTAAATAATAAATTATTATAGATTTTTCTATGAAATATTATGTTTAGGATTTAAATAATACCTTTTCATGAAATAACAAATTGTTTGGAGCCTATTTTATTTATTGTACTTATTTATGTTTAGGATTTAATTTTTCTTTTATATATTAGCAGAGAAACGAACATTGCTAGAGCGAGATGGACTTACCTACATAGCCATGTTATTCGTCCCGATAAGACTGCAAGTATTCGTGGATAGCAAAAAAGTAGTTGACTTGGTCAAACTCCATGGGGTAGAGGAGTGATTTAGGATCATTTGGACACATGTTGGAGCTATCTCGATATTCCGGATTTTTTATGCTCTTGCTGCATCTTATTTTCTGAGACGGGACGTTCACTTCTCGCTTGGACGCTTTCAACTCTTCAAGGACATTGCAAAGGTATTAACATGCATTCCGTTAATACAATTTAGCTTTCCCTTAATAACTCATCGGTATCAGAATAGACTGTGCCCAGATGGGATTATCTTCCGACCTGTCTGAACCTTTGTCAAAATCTCATCAGTAGGCTGTTCTGATATGCGCAATGTGTGACCTTCATCCAAGATCAGAATGTTAGGCATCCCAGGGTCTCCTTCAGATGTATGGCATTCTGATCTTAGATGAGGTTCACATACTACGCAACCAGAACAGCCTACTGATGAGAGTTTGACAAAGGTTCAGACAGGCATCAAGATAATCCCATCTTTCACATCTGATTTTGATACCGATGAGTTATACAATATTTTATGTCTCATAAATCCGAATTTGTCGAGAACACCTCTCTCGAGACTGGCATGTCTGATACTAAAAGGAAAAGCAATCTCGCAAAATAAAGAGGGGCTTTTTTTACGAGATTAATCGCTAAGAATACCGATGATGCAGTAGAGGAATTCAGAGTACTGATGGATTCATTTATGCACGTGCACAAATTAAACATTGATCTGTTACAGTCTTCGTGGTTTAGAGAAACATTTATTGTGTTACATTCTATACTCAAAATAAAGAATTCTCTAATGAAAAAAACATTCTAAAGGTCGACCACTTGTGTCTCGGAAAAAGCACGTTTACCTATATGAATTATTTTTTATCAACTGTTTCCTTTGTTTCTTTATTGCAGAGATGTGGATCACGTCCAACATACCTTTCAGTTTCGACAATATCAGAAAGGGGAGGTCATTTTGGAAGGTGTCCGGCTTGACGAGATGTGGTTCTTCATTGGAGGCTACTTACCCCGATTTTCTTTCCCACATTCGACATTTATAACATCGATTTTTTTTATTTTGTTTGTTCGGAGCATGTAAGAAAGATATTACCTTTAATCTTTATTGTTAGGTAGTGATGTTATTTATATTGAAAATTTCAAATACACCCAAGTTGAAATAGGTATTTTATTTTGAACAGCATTTAAATCATGTAAATGAAATTGAAATAATATTACTTGTTATATTTTAAATTGTTATTGTGTAATTAAAAAAAATATGAAAAAACTAAGATTAATGATTAAATAATATGAAAAAACAAGTGAAGGTTTGAACTTTGAAGGTGACATGCGTCAGAATCAGGTTTGACAATAATAGTGACATGCCTCGGATGCAAAATCGCTACATAAACGATTTAGGAGATGAGATATGAGTTTGGAAATGGTAAAAACAATTTTTGGTAGTTTGCAGTGGTGGAAGGTCAAAATTGTATTCCGAAGGTCGATATAATGATCCTAAAGTCGGTCTGATCATCCGAAGGTCAATGCAAGGACTTGATCAATTTCACCTCTTAAAAGTCTTTCTCCGACCTTCAGAGGATAATACCGACCTTAAGCATACAATTTCGAATGTCGATATTATCAGCCAAAGGTCAATGCAATGACTTGGCCAGTTGAAAAAACACCCATGCATGCAGCAGTGGCAGTCGAACAGTCAAGTTCCTTCCTTATTTTTGGAGCTGTTGCCCATCCATCAAACAAACCAAAACTCATCATCCTAGCATTCTTTGGGTTTCTAAGAATCCTGGCCACGTATACTTCTTTGGGTGTTATCTTCTTCAACTCCACCGTCACCGTGTCTGATAAACTACAGGTAAGATTTCTTCTTTTTTCTTCCACATTTAATTTCTTTGTTTTTCCCCTTCAAATGGATGTCATAATTTCTTTAGTTTTGAAGTGATAGTGTTAATTATAAATTTATGAGATGACGATGGTGGTGTGCATTGAACTGAGTTTTTTTTTTCAATTGAACACCAACAGTTTGCTTTTTTGTTTTGAATTTTTTTGTGGTTTTTGTTTAACGGCTTTTCTTATGATTTATGAAATTTTGAGACTTTGTATGACAAATGATGTTGAGACTTTTGGTTTGGGGAATTAGAATTTCTAGGTTGAATTGATTTAAGGTTGGGAGGATATACTGAAGGTCACGTTTATCATTAGAAGGTCGAAGGAAGACTTGTAAAGTTCGAAAGTTGGCTTAGTCTTTCTTCAACCTTCTAATGCTAAAAACCGACCTTCGGGCTACAATACTGACCCTTAGTATGATTATCTAGACCTTCAGTGGGATCATTTTGACCTTCCACCAATTCAACCCAAAAGAAAAGACGAGTTTAACTATATGAATTTTTTTTGATCAACTGTTTCCTTTGTTTCTTTACTGTAGACACCAGCTTCGACACTATCCAAGACGGGAGGAAATTCTGGAGGGTGCCCGACCTGACGAGATGTGGTTCTTCATTGGAAATGGGTTCTATGGACCTTGGGGGGGGGGGGGGAAGTTACTGAAAATTCGACAATACCTGAGCCGTCCTAAGGTTACTATTTTCCTCATTTAAACATAAAGAATTTAAGTTGGTTGAACTTGAAACTATATTGATAAAGCGAGAAGAGGAATTGAAAAAAAGAGTACAGCTCCAAGGTGACATCGTAAATGTGGAAATGAAAGAAGATTTGATAAGGCAAGAAAAAGAAAACTTGGATCTAGAGACGGAAAGGTTGGAGACTAAAGGCAATTCCTTTAACCATATCTTCTTTAGTTCTGAGTTTTCTTTTTCTTGCCTCATCAAATCTTCTTTCATTACTACATTTACGGTGCCTCATTGGAACTATACTCTTTCTTTAGTTCCTCCTCTCGCTTTTTCAATATGGTTTCAAGTTCAACCAACTTAAATTCTTTTTGTTTAAATGAGGAAAATAGTAACCTTGGGATGGTTCGGGTGTTATAGAATTTTCAATAACTTCCCCCCAACGTTCGTCTTTGTAATAGTTCTTTCTTAATAATAGATAATATTTACGTAAATTTTCTTAGTTGAAGTTCACGAGGACATCATCATCATTACAAGCTGATATATTCTTCTTCATAATCATCATCAACACAGTGAATATTTTCGAATGGCCCAGGTTCATCGTTTACAGGTTGGAATGTCCCATCCGGATTCCTTCCGTATGCATTAACAAAATCATCCACTGTATATGTTCACCAGCACACTGCTGTAATCTTTCAACTTTGTTAATGACCACCATTTTAGGATCAGCTTCCCCAATCGAAAACACGACCCTGTATGCATCTTCAATTTCCAATAATTTGGTACCTCTATTGGATAATGTGGATGCAAATGAGATTTCTACATCGAATAGGTTAAAATCAATCTTCATGCAGCCGGTCGTAGTTCTCCTAAAATCTTCATAACTGATGTCGCTTAGCACGATTACCGAAAGCATCCTTCCACTTAGAGAACCATCGTGAAGAATAATTCTTCTTAAAGCCATGTCTGCACGAATCCAGAGAAAAATATATTCAAGAAAATGTACAAGAAATACTAGAAAGAAAAAGGGAGAAATATCTTAATTTTTTAAAAAAAATTTTTAAAAAAAAACTAGGGAAAAAAGGGTCTACATAGTTTCTTTTAGGAAAAAAAAAAGGGGGAAAAAATGCTAGAAGGTCGAGATGATCACATGGAAGGTCGATAGAATCCGTACGAGGTCTAATTGATCTTTTGGATAGTCTATTGAATTTTTTTTTAAAAAAAAAAATACTAAAGGTCGATAGAGTCTTTCAAAGGTCGAAATTTTCAACTGGAAGGTCGATTGATCCAAAAATAAAAAGCTACTCTTGACGGTCGGCTTCTACTCCCGAAGGTCGTTATATACTTCGAAGGTCATCTATACCTGCTCTGATACCAATGGGGTTCAAGCACCTACCCCTGGACACGGCTCATGAGGACCTCTCTTTTCCTCTAAGTGCCCTCCCTAGCTATGCAGGTACTTCTCTGTTTCCTCTAACTAGCCACTCGAGGGATGGCACTTGCTCTCACTTATGGTTGTTATAGAATCACCTACAATCAGGGATTACTATCAGGGTTCAGAGACTCCATTGGGAATTCAAAAAGATTTCGGGAGAGAGAAATGAAAGGCTTAGAACTCCATTGAAAGGAAAACACTCATCATATTATTGCTCGGAAAATATTTACAGTAGACAATATACAAGACTTTAGTAGACACTCTAAAGAAAAACATAGAAAACTTTCTAACTCTCTATTCGACTCTACCTAGTTCAACTTGGCCTATCCTTAGCGATCATATGTCATGCCATTTTAGATGGTAATGGCCGACTTACAAGGTTTCTTTGGACAGATTACATTGCTTAGACAAATATAATACGGAAATGAAACTTACAACACGTAGAAATGAAAACAACACGTAATACAAAGGGACAAAACCCTACAACGACACGTGAACAAAAGACGAAACTACAAAGCAAATGAGACAAAAAAGTGAAACAAAGGCTGGCAACATGGCTGAAGAGGCCGAGTATTGCATGGCTGAGTGGCCTCAACGTTATTCTGGAAAGACACCTGGAAAAAGGACAAAATAAACTAAACTTTAGGCAGAGGACATTGTTGTTCATAGTGGAGATGTGGCTGTGCAAATCTTCTATGGTGGACAGCTTCATGAAGGCAGGAACATGTGACTGTTCTCAAAAGACAAAACCTGCTAAGAATATTCAGCTCAAACTGTTTGAGAAGGCATGGCTGGACATCCTTGTCTGGCTGGTTATCTCTTGCATGAGAGGCAGCATCTTGTTCTTCTAAAAACTGGACGAAACATGGAGAAAGCACGGCTGAAAATATGAAACAAGGCGGAGTGAAACAAAACATTGCAATAGTAGAAAATTCTCTTGGCAGAAAACTTTCATCTTGACATGTTTGCTTCCTTGGCCGGTTTATTGTTGCATGAAAGAAACACAAAGGCTGAACGGAGACAGTAATGATTCCTTGACAAAAAAATTCTGATGGCAGAGCCTTCTATCTTGGCTGAAACTGTAGCTGAGAATTGTTGGGATGAAATAGTAAAGACTCATGTGATTCTCGACTGGAAGGAGGAACTAAAAATCCAAAATTTCTGCTTCATGTGAGGTGGTTTGTTGCAGAAAATTCAGGTGCAAGGTGGAGCCTTCTTCTGGCCGAAATTCTTTGCATGGGGCTGTCGAGCCTTGCTCTTCATCTGACACATTCTTTATAGCTGATCTTGAACTGTTCTTAGTGATATATGACGCTGGGAGTGCTGAATAGTCCTGGGATTCCTTGAGGTTGAAGATGCAGATGTACATGGCTGGCTTGTTTGATCTTGGAGCAAGGGACACCATTGATAATCTTCTAGAATGTGGATTTTCCAGTGTGAAGGATATCCATCCCAAATAAAGTCTTCATTGGGTTGGCTATCTTATTCAAAAATGTCCGCATAATTTGCACTTGGCAGCTGCTGTGGGATATTTTTAGACTTCAAGTGCTCAAAAAGTTCATCATGAGCTCTAGTCATGAATGGCTGAGATAGTGATTCTCTGGATAAGGTCCATTTGTTGGTGCGTGGAGAAGGCATAGGCTTGTAATAAATCTGTTGAAATTCTGTGTGTCTTGCCATAAGATAATCTAAATGCACAATGTACACTTGATATATCTTGGCTAGGCTGCCTGGGAGTTCTTGGCAGCAATCATCAAACCAATCCTGAGCTGTTTGAAAAAGCATGAGATAACGCCATAGCAATGTGTCACCAAAATGATCAGGATTAGCAAAAAACATTTGAAAACTATGAACCTCAATTTCTATAGGGTAGTAACAAAGGATTGCAAGAGTCCACAGATATCTAAACCAGTCTTCAGAAATAAACTGTGCCCGAGGAAAGATTGTTATAATGCTAAAAGGTAGGTCAAGGTCAAAGGACAAATCTCGGAAGTGGAATTGCTCTTGGCAGGTTAAGGCTTGGTACTTGAACATGGTTTTTCTGGCATATTCTTTGACTTGGTCGACTGTATTACAGAGGGCTAATTCGGATGCATAGAATTCTAGGATTGTGAACATGACGGGTATAGGTTATGGTAGGTTGTCAAAGAAGGGATTCAACAAAAGGTTATTTTTTGGTCCGGATAAAGGGTTGGCTAGGATATTGGGTTCTGTTGGCATTTCTGGAAAAGAGAAGGCTTTTTCCTTTATCAAAGGTTTATTACCTGTATCCAAATTTTTGATTCTGGGACCTGTGGGCAGACCATAACCTGAAAGGAGTTGTTGACACATATGTTTAAGGGTTCGGATAGCTTTGGTGTGTTCAGGATTCCATGGTGACGGTTTTTTCTTCATAAGCTGTGACAACAGGCTGATATATTTTGAAGAGTTAGGAAGGAGGACTTTGATACATTTAATGATGCTAAGGAATTGTTGGATCTCTTTTACGGACAGGTTCTCATTTGGGAAAGAAGGAAGAGTTTCAATAGGGTGAGGGCTTGGCTGGATTTTTCCGTCTGAGATTTTCATACCGAGGTATTCAATCTCATGGAGGCCAATGGAACTTTTCTTTTCAGAGATCATGATACCTTGGG